>LACB01000520.1:0-19042 GCA_030142185.1 Penicillium thymicola
CCCGGGTGAGAAATGGGCGAGCGCCGCTTTACGGTCGCGCGACCGGGGGTGACAAGGCTGGGTGCACTATAAACGGGGTGAGAACCAGGGTGAGAACCAGGGTGAGAATCACCAAGTCGCGCGACCACTGCATTAACCCCTTCAGCTGAACCAACGGTAGGATATAACTAGAACCGGAAGCATCACACAATCAGGCAATGGGGGGTAAGTTAGTTATACTAATCTAATTGGTTGATTTGCTCAAAAAGCTATCTCGGAATCGAGCTGAACACACTCGGCGTGTTACACATTCCTTGACTAGAATAATTAATTAACTAGTTAGGTAACTAGTTATTGGCAGTGCTATTATCTAAGCAGAGAGAAGTCGGCACATCGATGAGATGCTACGGGCAGAGCCAGTCTAGACAGTAGGATTATTACGGGATGCTGAGATCTAACTGGCAGATCATCCTTACAAGGTAAGCGATGCCATTCACTATTCTTTTTTTTTCTTCTTGGCCTCCCCTTGCATCTGCTGACCACATGACGTGGAGGGGGTTGATAAAGATATGAGGCGCGTCATTCCCCACCCTTCTTCTCTCAATATGCAAGTCAACAACATGCCTTCCCTTCTCCAAAACCAGAATCTATCCAATGTAGGTAAAGTGGGTGCCATACTTTAAGAGAAGTCTTGATAGCTCATCGTAGATCATATGCTTGGATCATCATCCAATTTATTCAACCAATGTGCAGCTTTTAGATGAACGGCGTACAGTTTATCGCTTCGCACTCGACCCAGGCTCATATCGACACTCGATTCCCCAAACTGTCACATCAGTCATTGTCAAACAGTAAAAGCATAACCGGAAGAAAGGATTTTGGAATGAGATAGCAGTCTACGACAAATTGAAGGAGCTCCAAGGAAAAGTGATTCCCTTCTTTTTCGGGCAAGGTTACTATGATGGATTCCCAGCAATTGTATTGTCCGAGATTGTTACTCTCTATGAACTAGCCCGTAGTAAGGAATTCTTTCCGAGAGAAGTTTTGAGGACTCATCTCCAGGATGTCTTTCGTCAGTTTTCGGAATATGGTGCTTTGTATCGAGATCAGAGATTGGACAATTTTCTACTCTGTGATCAGGGCAGCTAACGATGCAGAGTGATGGTTGTTGATCTTGAACAAGTCGATTTCCCTGATCGCCTTCACCCCTGGGAAAGAATGATTAACTCGGACGGTCCAATGTCTATTTCGAAGATATACAGTATCCGCAACGTGAACCGTCTCCTGTACGAATATGGCGGGTTACCGGGTGATTTTGAGATCAATTTAGGTTTTTTGCTCGCCAGGTCACCAGGTCACCAGTTGTTGGTAATTACTGGTAAGGATTTACTAGTCATTACTAGTAGATTTTAAGCAATTGCACACGCTCTCGTTAAGGCTAACGTTAGCTAGGTGAACTACAAATACTTAAAAGTTAGCTGCCAAATCAAATAAGAATTTTTTAAAGGAGGTTGGCAGAGGGTAGCCTTAGAATGTATATCTAATAGCATACCTAGGAAAGTGATGTAGATAATCTCGTTCCTCGAGGTTATCGAGCAGTCCCTTTATAGTTGAATCAAGGTTTTCATATGATTCATGGCATCACACAAAAGTCTAGTCCGAAAGCCAGAATTGGATGTTACAGCCATAGAAAGACCCCTCATGGGAGTGAATCCGACAACCGCACGCATTTTACTGCAGTGGAAATGGATGGGAAGGGTACCGTTATAGCAAAGAGACATTTTGTTGTGGAATAACTTGACTAGACTTATTGAGGCATAGGCCAAGTGATCGCAACACGCTAAGGTATGGTTCTGGAACACCAAGTAACATCTAGATTGGGGTCGATGAAATGACGAGGCACTGAGAGTCGGGGGTACGAGAAGGGTGGCAGTTCAACACAGCCAGCGTCAGCTAGGGTATGGAGGAATGAAATGTATTACAACGGCAGAAAAGTTAAAATACCTGAATTTCTATTACAAAAGTCTTGGAATTTAAATATTCATAGTACCCTTATTCTCTTCCGGTTTGCAAGTGTCAAAAATGAAGCCTTTCATCTGCATACAAAGTGAGCTATAGTATCAATAAATTTACAATACACTGTATAGAGCGGTGTAAAAAGCGGTGCTAAATAAGTACAAGAGGGGTTTTGAACTCTGGCCCCTACAAGTCTTCGTAGGTTCTTAGCACGGTCCTGATGGCAGTCTAACAAGGCATAAACGGATTGAACGCAGCATGGTGTAAAGAGTCTACCTCCTCTCTATTCCCTCTCTATCTCCTCTTCTCTATGCACAAATAAGAGGATAAACCCCACTGGGGGACAGAAATATATTGGACTCGGGCAATTTCCTGTTCGGTCCTAGCTTGAAGATAAATGACTTGAATATCAGGCATCCATGCATGCCCTATCTGCATATGCTCACCAAATCTAAGGGCCCCCACCTTTCAATTCCAACATCGCTTACTCAAGTCGCAAAGCCTACTTGAGCGTCTACAGTCGATCATCAAGGAACATGTCCACCCCAAAAGTGTGGACGCAGTCAGGGTGGCAGGAATACCTATCCTCTCGAAATGCAGGACTGCCATATCTCCCAGCTGTCGCGGAACTCAGCACGGAGGTGGTACGAATACTTGGCGGAAACCCGGGCAACATGCAACTGCAAGGAACCAATACGTATCTTGTCGGCAGTGGCCAGAAACGGATTTTGATAGATACAGGACAGGTAGGCGATTTTGAACATCCCGGTTTCGTACTTAGAGACTAAACAAGAGAACCATCTCGATAGGGATGTCCAATCTGGCTCACCACTCTGGTCCACTATCTTGACAAACACCAGTTGAGCATATCCCAAGTGCTCCTGACCCACTGGCATATCGATCATACCGGTGGTCTCCCGGCGCTACTGGCTCAGTATCCACATCTGGCCGCGGCGGTCCACAAGGCCCATCCGGACCCGGGCCAACATTCGATTCGCGATGGACAGACTTTTACTGCCCAGGGAACTACCCTGCGAGCCGTGTTCACGCCCGGACATAGTCAAGACCACATGTGCTTTGTCTTAGGGGACAGTGGCGCCATGTTCACAGGTGATAATGTGCTCGGACATGGAGGCAGTGTTGTTGTGGAAGATCTAGGACGATACATGAAGAGTTTGAAAGTCATGACCCAAAGTGTGCACAATGAAGATATTGCAGTTGGATACCCCGGCCATGGTACTGTGATAGACGACCTACCAGCCAAACTCATAATCTGGAGCAGACATTGGGAAATGCGAGAGAAAAAGGTCTTATCAGCTTTTATCGGTGGCAACACAAAGAGAAGGGCGCCCTTGACGACACGGGAGATCACCGTATGTCTCTACGGGCCTGATATGGAGGTGATGGCGGGGCCTTTCATAGCGCAGGTTCTATCGAAACTAGCTGATGAGGGGAAGGTTGGATTTGCTGTCGCAGGACAAGAGAAGAAATGGTTTATGCTGTAGAATAACTTTGTTCAATGCTTAATTGGGGTGGATTGGAAAAATGTATATGATGGAATTCGGACATGGTCCGGCTAATAGTATCAACCCTCCAAGTGCCTGAGCTGAGCGCTGAGCCATACTCCATGTCCCTTGTGTTGTCTTTCTCGAATTGTGCCATTCGGTTAACTGGATATTCAAAACTTCCAAGTCTTACATCGCCAAGTATAGAGACCGCATAAGCAGCCGACTGTATTTATTTCCCTGTAACCCATTATTCCAAAATGGCGATACTCCAAAAGTGAGTGCAGAAGAGCCCACATCGAAGAACGGGATCTAGATCTATCCAAGCCAATAAGTAGCGGCATTCGTGATTTGCTGTAACCTCTCACGTAAAAAAGTAGCCATTCCTGGCATAATGTCCGTTGGCAGCTCCGATCCATTTCTTGGACCTTCCCGAATTGAAGCCCCACCCCCTTCGTTGTAGCGCTCAGTAAGCTGTAAAATGAGCCTGGCCATCTCCGAAAGCTCTGCAAAGACTTGCATAGCCGTATTGTCATGCCCAGGGGACGAATTAAGCCCGACACCGGGAATTCCCCATGGCGTTGGTTGACTGGGTAACACAGTTGGAGGTTGGTCTTTCGCAAAGTTCGAAATTGCCATGGCATGTATATCGATGATGGACATGCAGATCGCCGAAACGAGCATTCCCACCTCCACCCGCTGTGAGCAAGGACATATCAAAATTGTAGAGAGGCGATGGAAGGCTGCTGTGATAGTTTGTGCAGTTGCGTTGAGAAGGCTTGCGTCGACGGGTAATGCTCGTCTCAATTGCTCCGCAGACACTTCTAGTTCGGAGAATATTTCCAGAACGACTAGCAGACAATCCGGATCGGAGACGTCGTGGCTCTTTGTAGTACTGGGGTCCGCCTGTGCCGCTTTATTATTAGACGGAGTGGAATTTGACATCGAGATATTGGATGTCACGTTGGCAGGTGTGGAGGAGTCATTGAAGCGGGAGTATAGTTTCGCGCTCTCATCTACAAACTGGGTTGCTGTTGTATCTCTCGCCGAGGGTTGGTTTGATTCTTCGCTATTCCTCCCCTCTGAGGCCTGTTTTTTTGACCGGTAGGGGCGGCCAGCTCGTCTTGCTGGGCTGTAGAAGCATGTGTATCCGAGCTTGTCGCAGCGGGAACAGAAGGGTTTCTCCCTTGTACAACGTACTTTCGAGGCAGAGCATTTGTCGCAAGAATCTTTGAGTTTTGGGGTTTGTAACGAAGAGGCGGTATGCGGAGTGGTTTTGGATGATCTAGAAGTTTGAATGCGATTGCGATACATGGCGTCGGTCTCTGCTTGTCATGAAAGGATTACTCGTAGACCGGGGTCCTACTAATGTAGATAGTTCCCCTGTTAGCATTTTTTGGGGAAATGTTCGACCAGCCTTCGTCTTCGCCTTCCCTTACCTATGTAGATCGCTTGATGTTGGTCCCGCTTACAGCCCACTTCCGCCCTTCCTTGCCAAGAGATACGAAATATGCAAGTGAAGCTGTGGAGTAATTGGTTGCATCAAGCTTTATTCGGGCAGTCTTCCAGGACACGACCTCGACTTCACAGTTGTGGGATGTTTGCAAAGGTTTAGAGACAAGAAGAGAAACTGAAGTCATGATATGTAACCTCGTATCGCCAGCTAAAACCTTTGGCCAACACGAGATTGAGCTAAAGCGAACACTAGCCCAATCGGGTTAGATCCCACTTGACGGGCCGAGCATCCAAAGTTGAGGCGCCATCGGGGAAAAAGTACCACCCCTGAGTATCCAAGCCTTCTCGGAGACTCGATGTCTCTTGAAAACGACCACTGGCAGTCCATGCTGGCCCAATGTACAGCCCATGATGATCAACTTCATCTATATGTGGAGTCCGGTGATGGTCTGTTAACAGATGCATCGATAGACGACCTAGATCTCGATCTGAATGGCGATCTTGACCCTAGTCTATACCTTGATACCTTTGGAGCGGGTCATCCCAACCCTTTTGGCACTGTTTCAGACCTCTGCTCTGTTCCTATACCTCTCCACTCCGATGGACTTCACAGTTATGATGAACCGACACGGGATTGCTCCGCGCTTCCCGATCTCTCCACCCCACTTTTAGCTGTGCCAGATTCAATCCTTACTCCAGTTCAAACGCCACCCCAAGCTGCTGCAGCGTCTTGTCACTCACAACATCGCGCCCCTTGCATAATAACTGCGACGCAATCCCTTCGCTCACTCCACATCCCCCAAACGAGTTGCGTCTCGCACCGAAATGCCGACAACCATGATCGCAGTGCACTCGAGCCACCACGCATGTCCGGCTCAGTTCTTAAAGCAAATAAAGTTGCAGGCATGTCAGTCTGCCGCATGCTTCAGTGCGTCTGTGCTCTCCGCACACAAAACCAGCTGATACTAGCAATTATCTGTTCCCGACTAGTTTCGTGGTACCGCGCAATGATCCGGGCATGCTTTATGAACGAAACCAACAGGCCATCCGGGCACAGTATGAATAGTGAGTCTAACGAGGCAAGGCCCTCGTCGGAGAAGGTGGTTCATCAACCCGTCACGATCGGAGATCACTCGGTCGATGACCAGGCACTGGGATTGGCTATTCAAGCGCAAGTCACGCTAGGCGAATTACAACATATGCAGCGACTTGTCGAGACTCTGTCGGCTCGCATGCGGGAAACCGCTAACTCATACCCCAAAGGAATCCAGGGCCTTGGAGCCGAAGCCAGGTCCCCATCAGCCGGGCTTCCAGACACCATGCATGAGCGGCTGGTGGCGCACCTGTTGAATGAAGTCCATGCAGCCAAGGCTGATTTAATGACAGCTTCGGCGTCCCCATGATCTAGATCCTCCTCGGTGAAATGATAAACAAGTACATATGTTGGAGTAGAGTCATACCCGACTTGAACGAGCTACATTTGTAAAAACGTACAGCAAGGGGAAGAAGACCTGAGTGTACCCTCTCGCATTAAGAACTTGATGTGATTGCCGATTTACCCTGGAGAGAATATTTTATCTAGATCCGATATGTTCCTCCTATCCCTATTTCATCCGGTACTTTGGCACTGTCACGTGTTTACCCCCACGTGTTGCCCTGGACAACCCGTTCACAGGTCAACACGAGACTGATAGTAATCGACTGTTCCAGACACGCGATTCTCGATCTCTGTGGATTTGATGCGTCATTACACGATTGCCCGAGTTTGTTGATAACATCAAATCTCACCCCGCGTCTTCCCCACGTTAGAGTTGATCCCTTGATTGACTTCACCGCTTCTCTGCACAACAAACTCGACACATTCCCTCACTTTCAAAATAATTGACCCAACCATCATCTCAGTATGAAACCTCGCTTCTTATTCGGAACTCTTGACATCACGTCAGGCTTTCTTCACGAAGCTCGGACTCCCCGCTCGTCGAGGCTCGAGTCTTCAATACGATGTGATCCAATATACATTCCGTCTGATGACTCTATTACTCCCACTGTCTTCAAAGGTCTTTACAGTTCATCTAAGCGAGAAACCAAAGACACAGTTCCACATATTCCAGAGGATGCTGAGACCAACGGCTCGAAGTCACAACATGCTAGACGCCGGCCGCAAACCCCGTTGGCAAGATCTACTCGGAGGGCTCCGCTCCAGCAAAGCCTGAAGGTTCTCCAGGCAGGAGCGACAACGGCTGATGTCCCTGGAACAGGGGGTGGCAAAGAAAACATTCCTCCTGGGTTTTCCGTCATCACCGACAACAAAAGCAAATCAAAAATCCATTCACGAATGTCCAAAATGGCCCGTCCAGCTGTGCAAAACGCTACTCCCAGAACACACATAAGAACGAAGCCCAAACAAGCGAAAAAAGAGCCACTGAAGCGAGTGGCTCTGGGTGAAACCCGAGGCAATGTTGTCAGAGTCAGAGTCCCTAAAAAGATAGAACATCCACCACCTGCTGAGACAGCTTGGGTCTCTCCCTGTAAGCGTACCTACTCCGCCGTCGTCATTCAACGTACATGGCGGTCATTTACAGAGCGACGGAATAAGCACGCGTGTACTATAGCCACGTCCAGGACAGAGTTCGCATGTGAGGTGATTGCTCGATGGTGGCGCGGTGTCAAAGCCCGCAAGCTGCGAGAGCAGACAAATCAGGTCAAGCTGATGGAGAGAACTGAACAAATGCCTCGGCGCAAATCTGCTGGTCAGAGACCGCCTGCTCGACAGAATCAACCCAATTCTGGCCGCCGAGGCATTCGGCGCCTCTAATGGCCTTTTTCTTTCTTTCTCGCCCTTTCATTTCCTTTTCTCGTTTCTCTTTCTTATTTCCTTTTCTAATTTATGAAATGATACCCCCTACCGCATTTTGACAGGCAGGGCGTTTTATCCCCGGTTTTGTTTTGTCGTCGGATTGTTTTTGCCATGTTTCTTTCACTTCAGCTGGAGCCACCATCAAAAAGTATTGATCGTTAACTCTGTTTCCCCTCGACCTTGTTTCACAGAGACTGCTCTTGTTTTCTTCACTTCAGTCATGTATGGAAGTTCGTTCGAGTGAATAATAAACCATTCCGCACATGCCGTACTCATCCAGTAAGTGTTTCCACAACATGTTATAGTGTGGTAATATCTAAGACTTGTACAGGTTCTGGTTCTCTCTTTCTTGGGTGATCAACAGGGGAGAGTCATTCAGGCTTCGTAGGATGGGAAGGGGATGAACTTGCAATACTCACAGCTATGGAGCTTTGCAGATGCGGAGAAAGCACCAGTTGAGTTGTTCCTTCGCTATCGTTTGAGTGAGCCAGTTGGGGGTACTTACAAATCGTCTATCAGATAGAAGCATCTTTCGCTGCTGTGTTGAATCTCAATCAGTGACTTTACTACCCATATCAGAATCATTCCAAAATGAAAGTTATTACTATCAAGATGTTCACCACATGAAGAGCACGCCTATCCATGTTCATACTATTGACACTCTTTGGTGAGGCACCTTACAATGGCAGAGTTCAAGAAATGCTTCCCAGGTTCGAAGTTAGGTTGAACACAGCAAAGTCCTACACATTTTAAGCCACTTCTACCAGTTATACCACAGATATAATACCAAAGGGACTATCAAAAGACTCTCAAGATACTCTCAAAATACTCTCAAAAGGACTATCAAAAGCCACCGAGGCTGCAAGTGCAGCCGGCTATTCTTATAGTATGTTATATATATAGGAACGCACCTGCCATATAGATCACGTCGGACTTTCAGGGCAGGAGCGCTGCACCGCTGCACCGCAGTGGGAAAACCAAGGTCCCACTATCTTCACACTACCTGATCTTCACTCGCCTTCAAGGTTAGGCCTTATGGCCAAAAATACGCGATACGGAAATTTTCTTAAAGGGTCGCTTCGATACTAAGATAACCGGGAAGGCCCACAAAGTTATCACAAATTTCCCCGAGCTCAAAGCCTATATCAGGGAAGTCGGACAACCCCGATACAGGTGTCTTCCATCGGAACATGGGCGCCTTTCTCCTTGTGAGAGACTCTCAGAAACGGAGTCCGTTGAAGCCCGCCGAAGGGTAACAATGGCTCGAACGACAAGCAGGGGGTCCCAAAAAAGGATAAGCCCGCCAAGACGCCGGCGGCCCCGGCCCCTAAGGGGGAGACCCAAACGACGGATCCCCCAGCCACGAAGGAGGCGCCTGGCCCCAAAAAGTCGCCAACCATGACCCGCTTCTCGGCCAACGAGAAGGAACAAATGAAGTCCGGGAACCGGACGGTGTATGTGGCACTGCCCAAGAACATGAAAACCAGGCGTGCGGCAAAAAACGATGCGTTGAATAAACATATCGTGCGCATGTGTAAGAAGCTTGGGTTAGAAGCAGTATTACAATCTGGGGATTCGTACTTCGCGGTAGTTTTAAGAGACACCCGAAAGTAGGGATCGGGCCCTAGAGGCACTGCGAGCCAAGAAGTTTCGTCTGGAGTCAGAGGCAGTGTCCATACTGGTAATGCCGTTCGGGGTCCCGGACGAGGCCGCCAACACTGTGTGGACGATCCGTGGTGGATACGGAGATACAGCCGACAAGATTGCGGGCGCCGTCCGAGCTCAGTTTAGCGCTGAGAAGGACGCTGAAGCGTTCTTTGGCAAAGTGACGGTCAAGCGGGTGCTCCAGAACGACGTTCCTAATGGCCAATTCATGGCATGCTTCGATAAGCCGGCTCCATGGCTGCTCACACCGTCGCTCTCCAAAACACGCAAAAAGCGCAAAATCTCCCAGCTCGACTTTTTGGGTATGGCCTCAGAACCCCGAAATGTCTGACACTCCTTCGTCAAATGCAGTACTCAGCGACGTGTCAGCCGCTTTCAATTCCGGAATAATACCCGGACCAACCAAAGACGAGCAACTCGTCAACGACTGCTGTTCCTAAGGACTCTCTTGATTTATCAATCCGAGTTAAAATGTCATTGGACAGCGTATCGCTCGTCATTTTCCAAAGCAACCTTTGGCAATAACTCGAAGATTGCGCGTACAGACGGCTATTTGGAAGCAAGTCTTCGCTATCGTCGAGGTTAAACCAAACATCCGGGACCCAGCAACCAACCACCTGGAAGTTTTATGGCAAGAGACAGGCGAGATGATTGCATGGATCTTGCACGGTAAACACAAGCGAAGTGCCAACTGCGTCTGTAAGTTAAACAAGACGGCACTTTCAGGGGCCATACTGACTAACCTTAATAGACGTCTCCTTGTCTCACAGGATAATCACGAGATTTCTAAAGTAGGCTGATTTTCATTACGTGCTTATACTTTCATGGATCCAAGGCATAATAACAAATCAAACAAATCAAACCTATTTCGATGAAAGATCTCTTCTCTTGATGGCATTGTCTTCTAAAATACAAAGCTAATAATAGTAGTCAAAACCAATCTATATTGTGGCCCTGGAAGTATACAGCCACCGAGCCACCCAATGATGTCATAGGGCGCACGCGCCAATATACTTCTGCCACCCTGTTTCTTTCGATTTACATATTTACCACAATCTACAATCCTCTACATCTCATTCCCTTACGTTCATTCCGAAACTCAAGAAAATCCCTTCGAATTCATTCAATTGTACCAAATTCAATCAAACCGTTATGCCGACCGAATCAAGTCAAGACAAGGGCGTCACCGGAGCCGCCAAATTCGTCACCTCCACACTTGGAAACACAGTCGGCGGTGTCACCCGCACAGTGGGTGGAGTGGCAGGAACTGCTGGGCGAGGTATCGGCGATACCATCACAAGCGCGACCGGGAGTACGGGCGAGCCGATTGGCAATGCGCTCGGCAGTGCAAGCTCGGGTCTTCAGAACGGGGCGGAATGGGTCGCGCAGGGAACGGAGAATGCTGGGAAATGGAAATAAGATCTTCTGTCTCTTCTTTTGCGCTCTAAAGTCATCATGATGAGTTAGATTATAGTACTCTGGCTCTTATCGAGGCCGAAGATCTAGCACCATCGCAGGTCCGAGTTCCTTCAGCTCCTTCTGGACTTTTTGGCAGACTTCGCGGCTTTTTCTTCATGCATCTTGCACTGTTCGTTTAAAGTGTGTAATTAGCGCAGAATAATTGCTAGCCTTGGTACGCTGTATCAGGTTCCGTAACCCATGGGCTTTTTCAGAACGTATGTAGACGATCGGCTTCAATCTGAAGCCTTCGCATGAGTTTCACAATAAGTGATTGGATCTTCACTTCCCGGGCGTTCACTGTCAGCATCAATGCGATTTTGGGGCTTGCTTGTTGTTCCGATATCGATCAAAGGTATCCTCGGTGTACGCGCGAAACACGGTTAAGTAAAACTGTGAAGTAATCTATAGAATGAAGTTAGTCTCTTCAAGCCTCGGCCTCAAAGTAGGCAAGGATGATTGACATGTTATAGGGAAAGGCGAGGCGGTAAAGACCCCATACATTGAGTTGAGTCGATTATTGGGGAGAAAGGAAGGAGAAGAGGAGGGAAGAGAGGGTGAAAGCAGAGGTCGAATATACCTTAGGCAGTAAGGCTGCCTCAACGCGTTCAAAATGACTAGTCGACGGAGATAGATGCTCGGGTGCGATTGCGAGGTGTTTGTTGTGACTCTCGGGGTTGTCTTGTGTATATCTATGCCGTTCGCTTCCGAGTACCATTATCCACAGCCCAATATACCATGACTTCGTGCAGCTCGCCTTTTGTCCGTGTACCCAAAACTTTGATCGTAGAGACACTCTTTCATATACGCTGTACACATATATACATGGACATATAATAGCTCTTAGGTTAAGCCAAGAACTATATTGAACTATGGTCATTCACTCCTTGCATTTCTTGAAAATGCTCTCCCACACTTCCGCGCAGGGTACCAAGCTATCATGGTCAGTGCCAGACACTACCCTCGAATCAAATTCAACCACACCCCTCGAGTCCCCATCATTCACTTGATGCCAACATCTCTCAACATAAGCTTGACCCTTCTTGCCAGACATACTATCAGACTCAGCGAACAATGCCTGAACTTCCAACGGCACTCCATCTCGTCCTCTTTCACGCTCGACCAACTCGCGCACAAAGACCTCATAGTCTTCACATTTGCCCCACGTGTAAGGCTCCTTCCGTAGACACTGTAGTGCCTCGCTATTAGCGCCAACCGTGTCCTCTTTGAACATATACTGCATCATGGAAGAGTCTATCTCCTCCTGCTGGTCTAGGTTTAGTCCATAGTTCTGCGCGATGCAGAGACGATTATTTGCCTGGTCATCACCGCTCTTTGAGGGAAAGGAAGCAGTGAGTTTGGCAATCATCGTTCCACTCGTCGCTGTTGCAGACCCATCATTGGCGAGAAAGAGACGTGGGATATGATGCCAGAGCTTGAAGGCCGGAGTGGGGATATATTGGGCCATTTTCATGGAGGTAGTTCCTGATTTGGCGGGATCGACCCATGGCGCTATTGTGTTGTTAGACCCCGAGCTTTTTTGTTCGGATATGCCCATCCAATATGAGCAAAGTGCTCAAGAGGAATAAGCTGATCTGCGGGAAATTCAACATACCTATCAGAGTAACCATCGGTTTCTCAGGATACAGAATATCCCGACAGTGATATAAGGTGTTAAACAGATACATAGTACCAGCACTATGCGACGCCAACGAAACATGCTGGATGCCTACATGGGCTAAAAGCCGTGGGACGGTCTCGATCCAAGTGGAGACTCGCTGCGCCAACGGCACATCAGTGGAATTTCCCATTCCGGGACTACATGCGATGCGACCTTAGTTCATGTTGCATATAAGAGGTCTGGGGTACGCCTACCGATCAACAACTAAAACGCGCACGCCCCATTTCTCGGCGATCATGTGTAGACATATTCCGATGTACCGGGATGAAAACATGCCCGGCAAAAAGAGGAGTGTCGGGGTAGTTCCATTCTCATTAGGTTCGCGGCCGAACTCGCCGTAAGTCACATTGAGAGGGCCATGGGTAGAAGTTGGCTCGATGGTGAAGGAGCGATGGAAGCGGGAGTTGGAGACATAAGAGGCGGCAAACGATTGGGGGGATGATGGGTTATACTCCATTGCTTAGATAGTCGAAATAGAGATATGCATGGATGGTTAAAGATAGAAAAGGGGAAGGAATTTCATCTCGTATTGAGGTGAGAATAGGCATCTCCCAAAAGATAAGCCATGATGTGGCGGCCTAAGGCTGAGAATTCTTTTTTTCAGCCCCCATTTCTCCGTTCAATGTGTGTAAGTTATGGGATTCTATTGGCCCCTTTTGTCGGTATATCAATATATCACGTCGATAGGATATCGATGGAATATGGAAAGAATACTGGAGAACATCGAAGTGGAGAAGGTCCCCTTTCACCCCTCAGCCTCATGGAATGTGCACGAGTCATGAAAAATATTCGCTTCGTTCCATCTGACTCATCTATTTGAGTCTGTGTCCTAATATGACCACAGTTTCGTGTGTCCCGTACACTACCAGTGTAACTGAAGGGCGAGGTGCACTGCTCGCTGGGATACACGCAGCGACAGTGGCAAAGACAAACGAGATATATTTATTCCTCCCAAGGTAGTAAGGGACCAGGTTGTTCCATATGCCGATATATATTTAGCCATTACAAGATGGCAATATCCCAAATGGCTTAGTGGGTAACTTCCAAGTATACTATTAATCTTAATAGGACTCTGATCCTAGATCAGGAGGACCAGGTCAAGCCTCACTATATGCTGGCGTTACCTTACTTCGTCCCTATTTTGCACGGGCTAGTTCTAGTCAATATGTAAGCCTAGGTTTCATTGTTACTTATAAAGATCTCATCGTTCAAAAGGAGGCATGGTATGCGAGTATAATAATGATCAATACTTCCCAGAAATAGTGCATTATCCAATAAATGTATTGTATTTATTACGTTCAATTTTTGAGTCAGGTAAATGAGTCATTTAGGCGTTGAGAGAGTTCGTTAGGGAGTTCAATGGAGGATAATGTTGAATATTGCTGTATTTACTATGACGCAAATTGATATTGCAAACAGACATTCTATTTAGACACGGGGATTTAATTGTCAGGAGGTTGAGAGGGATATGTGTGACTCATTATATATAGCATCAGGTCCAAGGACAGCACTAAGAGTAGCTCGGTGACACATGGATCGCAACCAGAACAGTGCTAAAGTGACCTACCTTGGGCATAGACTAGCTTTGCGTGCAATAAAATGAAAGGGAAATACGTGAAGCAGATTACCGATTCATACCAGAACGTATACGTTATATTTCGACTGTAACTCTAGTTGCCAGTTTAGGAAATGGGATATACAGATGTGCTTCCTTACACTCTGAAGTATCGAATCAGAAGAAAGCAGTTTGAATATCTTAATCCTATATCGAACATCAAAGCGTCACCACCATGCTCTTTGATTCTATCAACGAGATATCTCATTCCAATATCGCATCATGCAGCTGCGGCCCCAACATAGATCTCCCATGAAGACCCCCAATGATAGATGAGACCCCACATTATCTCACCAATGAACACTTACAATCCTCATCGCACAGCCATATCATCAATATGTTGCATATTAGAAGCACACCAGAAGCTCTACGTCCTACATCGTATAGGGCAAGCACTAGCGTACAGTGTAGATCAACACCGATCTGACGTAGAGTCATATTGAAAGGCACCGCACCGATAGTGCAGGTAACGATCAAAGCACAAGCAGCCATAGCAACCATGCACGCGTTCGATCACCGTGCCACACCCATCTCCAACCGTGATGTCACCGGTGCGGAGTGTCAAATGAACATCTGAAACATATATGGAACGTTAGAAGTAAGTTACAAGCTCAAGCACCCATCTCAGAACCCATGGATCGCTGATATGATATCAAATCCATCCCCAAACCGACTAATCCCACGCTCGCATTTGTCCACACCCGCTAGAATCGCCTTTAAAAGGGTCCCTGTTTAGAACGGGTCATATTGGCCAGGGATTGGCTGGCGATCGAGCGAATGACAGGGCGATGTATTGGAGGTTCTTGCGCGATTACGTAGGTCGGGTTTTGTTCGAGATAACTCCCGCTGATAGCCCTCATCCCCTCCCTCTTTCGGTGATCATCGATGGTTATTTCCGTGGTTAGATGTTTTGTGGTTGGGGTTATTGCGATGGACATGAAACTGCTGGAACTGGTACTGTTTCTTTTGTCGCGTCGTTACCTTGTGTGCAATATGTACTCCGTGCGGTAGTTATACAAATATTGGTTACCTAGGTAATAATCAATGTTGTAGGTTTGGTTCTGGCTCTGGCTCTGGTTCTGAATTCAATATTGCTCTTTGCATGGGCGATACCCGAAACGTGTTTCAGTACCGTGTTGTCTCAGCGCCCTATTAAAAATGGTATCATACCGCCAATTCCATATATTGGATATTGGTATGGTGATAGTTATAGAAAATGTCAATAATCGTCGCCGTGTCATGTGCGAAGTTTCTCAAATTGCATCATGGTCATTTGGGCCGTAGATGCGACCGCCCATGATATCTGTAATAAGACTGGGACTGTCAGATGGTCATGTTAGTGGCTAGACAGTATCCCGATCTTTCTGACTGCTAACACCCAGATGCGACCAGGTTCTTCTCTCCGTTTTCTGCCTGCGGATTCACCCAAGGATTAATTCTCCGGCGTTCAATGCCGTGCTCTGAAACGTGCACGGGATTCCCATGTACCCAAGTTCAACTGGACGATCATTAGCAAGTCGGTTTCGCACCCGATGATCAAACGTGAGGCCCAACCATGTTCTGCGGAGAGGAGGCCCATGGGCAGGTGGGGTTGATTATCAAGCGATTCTAGAAGATTTGCACCTGCCATGTTGAACGGTGGCGATACGTACGTCGAAATTGGAATGTTAGGGATGTCGGGGGTAAGTATTCCGGTGCCTAGGATTGTTCAAAAGTTCGGGCGCATCTTACGTGGATTTGCAGGGATGAAGACTTATACCGATGGTAAGAGCCGCGATATTGCGCAAAGTGGCGTGTGCCAAGGCGTATCTCCGTGTCTATGAGAGGTTGCTATATTTGTTCGCGCAGGCCTCTGGATAGTTATTCTGTATGCCTGCAATAGAAGAGATGAATCACAGTGTCGATCGTATCGTATTCCCGATGATGAATTGTATGCATCGTACTCCGTACATTCGTACACATAACTAACTATTGCAAGGGAAAATCCGTGCCTACATACTCCCGTACTAGGCATCTAAGTAACTAGGTAAATAGACAGTGCATAACTAAACAGGCTTGGAACACCCAGGCAGCTTACATATCTCAATCGGACCGTACCGAGTCAAACGGCCAAGCCAGTAGTCCGTCGATCCCGAGCCAGAAATAACATGGCACTGCTACTGCAACCCCCTACCTCAACACATTATTGTCACTCCGTGCGACGCCTTGGCACAAACAATAGCACGTAAATAGTCAACATCGATGCCAAGTCTGTATTCATGCACTCTCGTCGTGTCGGCATGATCACCATGATCGCCCTTGGCGGGACCATCGCCCCATACATTGGCATTCGATCACCGCACTATTCCCTACCAAGACCAGGCGTCAACGAGTTCGTTTTTGAGAATTCGATCTTATGTAGCACAGTGCTTGGCATCGAGAGGGAATCCTATCATGGAGCGGGTGGTTATCGCAGGGTTTGGTGCCAAGAACTCTTCAAGAAAGGGGGTGTATCGAAATAGAAATCGATTGAACCTCTCAACCCCCTTTGTGGAGAACTCGGCATTTCTTTTCCTTCTCCTTGCTCTTTCTACCCCGTATCGTCACCCCCGGAAATACTCACTGTTCTTCAGGACGGTCCGGTTCTATACCACGGCTCAGGTCGTACCGGGCGCGTTCTGAAGATTCAATGCCTAGATCTTGGCAGTTTGCTTCACCACGCGCTGTCGCCAAGCATTCCTCCGGTGTGGCCTTGAGCAACTAGCTATCTCCTTGCACTAGTTAGTTATGCATCTACCTGTCTTTCCAGACAGGGTTTTGTGAAACCCCCCAGGTTTGTCTTGGCGGTGTGGTCATGAGGTTGGTGTTTAGGCTGTGACGTTAATCTGGGAAATTCTGCTCAATGGAACGGTGTTCTCAGTGTGAGGCATGGGGTGGGCTTGGCATTGGCTATCCGAGTCCAACTCAGCAGTCGATTCTTTGATGTGAAGATCTGGGGTATTGGGGTATGTATCGGGACTTGGGATGGTCCATACTATGTTGTAAAGATAACCTGCACACACCAGCAATTGGTATGATCCATTAGTCCCTTGTGTATTGTCTTTGTGTGAAACATGTACTCGTAGGGGATTTTCTTTAATCACGGGGAGGATATATATTCGTTTGCCAAGACCATAGTGACATTCCTATATTGATTAGAACAAAGAGAGTATAGCGTCTTTCCCAATTGGGATAGAGATTGAAATCAATCATATAAGCCGTTCAATTGTATGGAAGTCAAGAACATGGGATATATTATTTGAGACAAGAAACCAAAACATCTAAAGTCAATTCATAGAAACCCCAAACAGCAAACGCCGACATGGTTTTAGTACGTAACTGCATCAGGCACAGTGCAGTAGCCCCAAAGTGGAAGGATTGAAAATGCCTCATACATAGTGTTTGTGTCGACAGGCAAATCCTCGGGTTATTTCATTTACCCGTCCCGCTTATCGCGCATGCATATGCATCTGTCCAATCATTTTACTTTTACTCGCTCCACTTTCCCCGGTTGTGTTCCCGGTCAACCATTTTTGGTATTATACACTTTATGTTGTATAATCACTGGAGTACACTTTATACACTTTCGCTTCAGTTTGGGGTAGTTACAAGGGAAGAATACCTTCTAAAAGTGTTCTAAGAGTAAAATAAACATCCCGCTCGTGCCATCCCCTGGTCGGAGTCCGTATCCCCACCTGCACAGTTCACACCTTATTACGCTAGACACCTGTACTATGTTGTATATACCTTCATTTACTTACACTTAGGACTGGGGGACTTGGGGTAAGTGCTATAGAGCGGGTCTTGTCAATCGTCAATTGAGTGCCACGATACTTGAGCGGAGAAATCCCCTGCCGCAACCCCATCGTGCCACGAACACAGCGCTACTATAGTAACCCCTTCAGTTCAAACCATACGACATATTCCCGTATAGAACCTCCCAGTCACACAAACATGTCAACCCCTTCCTGTTCCACTTGGGAGAACTTCTCCGGGAGAGGGTCTTTTTAGCCCATTCCACAATATCCCAACCATATGGTGAGAATTGCCGCTCAGGATTGGATCCCTTTTCAATTTGGAGCCCCCGTTTCTTTTTCGCGGGAAAGGGAGTCCAAGCCCAATTTCAAGTCCAAGGAGTGAGGGGTGGCCAAGAAAAACCCCCCCGTTTCTATTCCCATCTACGATATCGCTGTCAGCGCGGGAACTTTTGTCCTGCATGTAGAGTACGGAGGACTTTGTGCGGAGTAGCGACTTTGTGTGTACCTTCGTATCCTTGTCATTTCTGGATACGATGTATATTTTCAAAACACTGTTTTGCGCCCCGGCTGCCTTCACCGTGTTAGGAAACTAAAGAAGTACGGTAATAATAAAAATACAGCGAATCGCTTTATATGCGAGTCCGCCGCTCGTCCGTAGACAATGATAATTGTCTAATGTACCTGAAGTTTACCCCGTAAACTAATAACAAAAGAACAAAGCAAAACAAAAAAGAAAGGAAAGGAAAAACAAATCAAAGCCTGGCAGGAGGGGAAAATTGTTGCAATATGAATTCAATGACTTCAAGCCAGGGTAATCCCCGCTGCAAAGCCGTTGCGTTGCTAACAAGCTTCTTCCATAATTCAATTCCAGACCCAACTAATCCATCCCCCACGGTCACCTGGTTCAGAACATGCAATTCAGTGAGCTTCGATTGTGGTTACAGGGGTTATGCCTGCTCGAACAAATGGACTGCGGGGGTGTTCTCCTCGGATTCGAGAAGCTTGTTGCGATCTAAATGGGGCGGGGGGATATGT
>LACB01000521.1:0-16343 GCA_030142185.1 Penicillium thymicola
TAATCAGCGATATATTCCCGATAATTCATCCAAGTAGATCGAGGGAATCAGCCTGATATCGTCAACCCGAAGCAAATCAGTGCCACGGGCCCCTCGGATGCCGTGCTGCAAAACTCGGCCACTGGCTTCCTGCAGGGTGTGTACTCGCGGCCCCCAATACCTTGCCACGCCCCAACCAGAATGTGTGTGCCTGAAAGCGGAACAAGCTAGTAAGATAAGACCCATTATAACAGCCAAGGGTGGTAATTTTGACGAGTCAACGCCAAAGTGGTGCCGGAAAACAAATGCGTGGTTTCCCTGTCAGTCGCCAATGTGACAAACTCAAATTGTAATCAATGAACATATGATGACATAACGAATTTCGTCATTCATTCAGTTTCTCGAATCACCTTTGACTTTGAAAGGAAGATCGTGACCTTGAGACTTTCCGGATGACCAGAATTCGTACTATCGAGTAGCTGATGAACGGGGAACCGGAAGTGGTCCGGGCGAAAGACGAAAGGAAATCCACGTGATCCTCACGGAAACAAAAAGGATACGAACGGCTCCAGAGACGGTAGCGTAAGCTATTTTCGACGTCTGAAAGCTTTGTCTGGTTTGTAGTCGTCCAGTATAACAATCGCTTGCAAAACCATGGTATCTGAGAAAACCATCATCGCCTTCGACCTGTACGGAACGTTACTGTCCACGGACTCCATCGCCAAGCAGCTTGAGAGACATGTCGGCCACGCCAAGGCAGAATCCATTTCCGCCCTCTGGAGGCGGTATCAACTGGAGTACACATGGAGAATGAACAGCATGGGTACGCAGACTCCCCCGTATACTGGTGTGCACAAGCTATCTGACACTGATTAGAACGCTACGAGGATTTCTCGAACATCACCCGGAACTCCCTACTCCACGCATTAGCAGAGAACGGCGAGCAGCTCGGCAACAAAAGCATCACCCAGCTGATGCAGGCCTACGACGGCTTATCTACCTTCGCCGATGTTAACCCCACAATAGATCGAATTGTCGCAAACTCAAACCTCGAGGCCGTGATCTTCTCGAACGGGACCAACGCCATGGTGTCGAACTCGTTGCTTTGCTCCAAAGACCTACCACCACACGCGAGTGTCTTCCAGGATATAGTTACCGTGGAGGAAATCCAGCGGTATAAGCCGTCACGAACGAGTTATCAGCATTTGGCGAAGCAGGTAGGCAAGCTGCCATCGCAAATGGAAGACTTGTGGCTTGTCAGCGGCAACCCGTTTGACATCGTTGGGGCGCGTGGCATGGGCATGAATGCGATTTGGGTCGATCGGGCCGGCGAAGGGTGGAAGGATGCCGCTCTCCCAGATCTACTGCCTACTGCCACTGTTCGCAATTTGGAGCACATTGTGGAAGTCGTTAAGGACCATCGAAAGTAGTGACCCTCCAACACGCCTTGAAAAAGCAGCTGTACTGTCGAATATCTCGAAATACCATGCTCAAGGAAGAACGTTATTTTCAGCCAACAGCCAACAGCAAATCGGTCCTTTCCCCTTATTGATCTACTTTTTGGGATGTGATCTATCGGGATTAAGGAGTATTCAGTTGACGTATGTAGGTCACTTTGCGTACTGATGACAAATGTTGCACGTATGTCCTTCAGAGCCGGATAATTTACAGAACTTGATTTGGGGCTTGTAATACGTGAATGGTAGGGTGAGATGAGAAAGAACTGTCAAAGACACCCTTCAGAATTGCGCTGTGTTTTTGATGAAGTTCTATTACCTTGGGAGGTTGAGGAACTCTTGCGTTGAAAAGTTTCGCAGCGTGCGTGAAATTGGCGATAATGATAATTTATCTTTGTTGGCTAGGGCCTGCTATCTTTTCCGCGCAACTGTTTCTCATTGGCTGTCGCATTATTCGCAGTAACTGATGTTTGATCTGCTTGAGGTCGAGGAGTAGCTGACTATCGATAGTGACGGGCACGTCGCACGAGCGGCTATGATGCGGTTGATATGTGTCAACTGGTCAACTCTGCCCAGGGAAAACAAGGATAGCACTAAAAGGTGAACGGTTATCTTTAATGTAGGACGATCGTCAATTTGGGGTTAGCTGCAATAAAAAGCCGATTCTTTTACGTACACTTACACGTCATCTCGTATAGACGTCGCTGATTAGGTCTTCAATCGATTCGTATATGCAATCGTATTATGCAATGGCTATGCTTGTTTTGGGAAAATTTTGTTAAAGAACTAGCGGATGCGGATTTGAAAGTCGATCTGATGGATCGTACCGTACCACTAAAACAGGATGATTCAGCGTCTACCCAGCCTCAACCTTCTGTTTGTATGGTAAGTTGAGTCTATTTGGAATACCGGCGTGTAACATCCAATAGTAACTAACCTTTGAAGCTATGAGCTACCCGAACGCTGAATGTACGGCTTGCATCCGGACGGTGACGTATCCCATACGCAATCGATGAACAATCAATTCGAATTGCTTAGGTAAAAAAGCCTGTTGTCATCCCATTCAGTGCTCCGATCAGTAATTACTTCGTTTCAAATTGATCGATGTTAATCGCTTAGACCCGGTCTCGATATTTTCTCGTCTCGATAAGAGGCCAAACAGCAAAAGCCAATTGTGCAAGTCTCCACATCTGAAGTCAGAACAACCAACGAAGACCATTTTGCACAGGCTACGCTACCTACGACATCTTGGTTTGGATGCAAGCCATCTGACAACTTCAGTCAGCCATTTCGCCCAGCGGCGAAACACAAAAGTATGGATGCGCAGGGATACGAAACACGCGACTCCATTAACAATGTCTGGGGCGCTCGTACACCATATAAGCATGAGTGGCCAAGCCGGTGCGACGCCCATATTATCAAACCGCCCGAAAAATGGGTCCAAAGCGCCTGTGTGCTTTGTAGGTATGTAGTTGCTCAAGACGGCTGTGACAGACCATATATGGTTCACCCGATGACTGACCAAAGTTTTCAGCAATGGATGCGGAATGGATATCGGCGTGAGAGATGGCAAAGTCATTGGGGTGCGTGGTCGTGTTTCGGATCGCGTGAATAAGGGACGACTAGGTCCAAAGGGCTTGCACGGGTGAGTCATCAACGAGGATTATCCAACGGGAGAAATGACTTATTCAGGACCTGATACAGATGGGCCTCAATCAACCACGCCGACCGCCTTAAATATCCGCTGATTCGCCGAAACGGCAAACTCGAACGGGCAACATGGGATGAGGTCATGTCACTGATTGTTGACAAGGCGCACGAGGTTCAATCTCGCCTATCGAATCATGGCATTGGCTTTTACACCTCGGGGCAACTGTTTCTGGAAGAATACTACGTCCTTGCTATGGTAGGCAAGGCAGGTCTCAATACGCTGCACATGTACGACACCGCGAGCCGGCAGTGCAATGGTGCCTTGAAAAGCTGACACTTTAAGCAGGGACGGCAATACTCGTTTATGCACTGCAACGGCCGCAGCTAGCATGCGCGAATCCTTTGGTAGTGATGGCCAACCGGGATCGTACGGTGACATCGATTATACGGACTGCCTCTTCCTGGTAGGCCACAACATGGCGCACACTCAAACGGTCTTATGGTCCCGCGTTCTAGATCGGCTACAAGGACCTCAACCGCCCAAACTCATTGTCGTGGATCCAAGAAGGTCAGATACAGCAAAGCAGGCGACTGTGCATCTGGCACCGAAGAGCGGGACAAATGTTGCTTTACTCAACGGCCTGCAGTATCTGCTGTTTACCAACGGGTGGATCAACGAAGACTATGTTTCAAAGCATGTTGTCGGGCTCGAAAATCTCCATACGGTTGTGGACCGGTATACACCCGACATCGTGGAAAGAATCACAGGCGTCCCCGTCTCGCAGCTCCACCAGGCCGCAGAGATAATTGGGACCACTGCCAGTCTCCTGTCCACTGCCCTACAGGGAGTGTACCAGTCGAACCAGGCGACTGCCGCTGCTTGCCAGATCAACAACATCAACCTGCTGCGTGGCCTGATAGGTAAACCTGGAAGCGGCATTCTTCAGATGAACGGACAACCCACTGCCCAAAATAATCGGGAAGCTGGATGCGACGGCGAGTATCCTGGGTTCCGAAACTTCCAGAACCCTAGGCACATCCAAGAAATTGCCGATATATGGAACATTGAGCCAATCAAGGTCCCTCACTGGAATCAACCCACGCACGTTGAAAATATGCTCAAATATATCAGCGAGGGTTCTATCAAAATGTTCTGGGTTTCTGGCACCAATCCTCTCGTCAGTCTGCCGCACCTACAGAAGGTTCGGGAGTTATTGACCAAACCGGAATTGTTCGTGGTGACCCAAGACATTTTCTTGACTGAAACTGCTGCCATCTCAGACGTGGTTCTTCCTGCTGCGCAGTGGGGAGAGAAAACAGGTTGCTTTACCAACGTTGACCGGACCGTGCATTTATCCCAGAAAGCGGTCGAACCGCCAGGCCAGAGCAAAGCCGACATGGACATATGGCTAGATTTTGCGAAGCGGATGGACTTTCGTGATAAAGATGGGAAGCCACTAATCCCGTTTACCAGCCCCGAAGAGGTTTTCAATGCATGGAGGAAGATGTCTCATGGCCGCCCATTGGACTGCACCGAGATGACTTACCAGAAGTTGACTGGTGGTTCGGGCATTCAATGGCCGTGCACCAGCGTATACCCTCAGGGCAAGGAACGTTTATTTGACGACGCCAAATTCTTCACCGATACAGAATACTGTGAGTCCTACGGGCACGATCTCGAAACAGGTGCACCTTTCACAAAATCGCAATATCAAGCGATGAATCCTGCAGGGCGAGCCATCCTCAAAGCGGCCCACTACAAATCGCCGTTTGAAGAAATCAATGAACAATACCCTCTGCGACTCACAACTGGCCGCAATGTCTACCAATTCCATACACGTACAAAGACTGGCCGCTCTAAGCGGTTGCAGGAGGCATACCCCGAACCTGTCATTCAGATCTCTAATACAGATGCAGACAGCCTGCATCTCGTGGATGGAGAAATGGTCGTGGTCAAATCGCGACGCGGCAGTCTTGAATTACCAGTTGCTATAGGTGACATAAGTGAGGGCCACGTCTTCATTCCGTTTCATTTTGGCTACTTTGATGCCACGGATGACAGGGCACGCGCAGCAAATGAGTTAACGCACGGTAAAGACGCAGAGTTCTCAATCGTCCATCGAATCCTCGATTACTGATTAATCACAGAGCAATGGGACCCTGTCTCGAAGCAACCTATGTTCAAATCCGGAGCTGTTCGTATCGAGAAATGTGTCCAGATAGAGGGAGGGAAGGCCAATCACGCTGAAGAAAAGCACACTGAAGCTGTCCGAAGAGTCGAGAGGGGCAAAGAAAGGGCAGAGCCTGCTGCTGAAAAAGGAGGTCAGATCGGCAACAAGGAATCCGTGCGACGGCTCGAATTGTGGATGGGAGCGACAAACGAGGGCCTTGAGATACTACTTGAAATCTACAGGGACTTGATACCTCGTTTAGTCCGCGATTTGGAGGTTCAGGGTGGGCTGGAGGTAATGCGTCGCCTATCTACAGAGGTTTTGCATGAGTTCAAACCGGTGATTGATAGATATCACGGAAGTCGTCAATACGGTCGAAGAGTTGCCCAGTATCTGCGAAAAGCTGTCTTTCCAGCAGTCGAGGAAACCAAGGACCCGTATGAGGCACTAGCAGCTCTGCAATCGCTGGATCTCTTCTTAACCTATATAGAAGGTCACCTCACAGCATTATCGCCTGCTAGTCAAGCTGTGTGGGATAGCGAGTTTGTGAACGCTATTTCCTTCGCACAAGGCAGCATCCAAAGACAAAGGGCGTGGGTTAATCAGCATATAAAGGTCAAAAGCCCACAGACACTTCTAGTTCCAACAGTCGCTGCGAAAGATCTTTACGACAACCAGTCGAGTATGGCAGGACGAATACGATCTTAGGTCGAGCCCATTCCGCATGACAACGTATTGATATCCAAATATACTACGAAGCACAGTACCAAGTGAAAAACCGCATGAACCTCTCCCAGAGCCTAGGGTGCGAAAGGTTGATTGAATAAATTAGGAAAGAGCGAATTGATGAGCTAGGTAAACTGCATGTTAGATGATTACGGGAGATATCAAAAATAATGAAATGCTCCATCAAATATAGATAATATGGAAGAAAGTACCCTGCACTTAAGCTCGTTTCCAACCAGTTAGTATACATTGGATCCCCACATCAATAGAAACATGGTTTCAAGAATCGTATCACTAGGTGCAAAAATAAGTTTACACATATCGTATCAGCGTCAACCACCGCAAATTGACACCGATATAGGGATATTTGCGTTCCCCAACTATTAAAGTTATCGATTGCTTCCTTCACTGTAGCTGAACTTGGGAGGCCGTTAGCCCCCGACAAAACAACAATATATCTGGAATCTATACATCAACAATCTACACGGTTCCTAGGTATTATATATATATATGTTTATCTGCATATTGTTGCTGAATTACCTTTACTAGGCGGTCCGATGATGGTGGTAGGTGTCGGCTGTCTTGCAAAAAATATCAACCAGTCCTGGACCCCGATACCTCGAAGTCGTCGACAGTGTCATCCCCAACCTGTACCAGATGTGGTGGTTATAGACAGTGGCTGTATTATGAATGAGAACCCTCGAATTTGTACGGTCATTCGATACGTCGAGGGTCACCGTCAGTGGCTGAGACAGGAGGTCCAAACAAGAACACTTTAAGTCGAATGGACACCACGGCGCCGAAATGACCGCAGAAGGCCTTACGGCCAGATTCGATAAGATATGTGGCTGATGTAGATCAGGAACGTAGCTACATCATTAGGGATAATCCTCGCACGACCTATACGCAGAACCAAGTTGATTGGGAATCAACTTGGACATCAACAACCTGTGCGTCAACTCAAGGGGTCTGATGAAGTTCAATCGAGCATGCCCCCGCCCCTCCGGTTCAATGGTCTGAGCTGGAAATGGGTTGGTTGGCTCCGACTTGAAATATTCGGCGTTGAATGGAAATAGGATTACGTGGTGCACCAGGGGTGGAACGTGTACCAGACTTCAAAACGTGGCCAAAATCCCGCCCGTGAATCTGCTAATTGAGACCCGCCCCGATCCAACACCCAAAAGGGTATACCTGGTACAACCTGCAAAAACAGAGAAGGCGACCTGTCGACTCACATAGATAACTAAATTTTTTAGTAGCATGCGAGCCGAAACCGCTACAAATCACCAAGCCAACAATGAGATCATGTGCGGACGAGAGTCATAGTTACGTCACAATTGCACCACTGATACAAAAGAAATGACTATTATTCGCTGATACCCTGCTTGGTTTTCAGGATCCAAGCATATGGATTGAAGCATCTTCCATATCGGCCGTCAACATAGTCCAGGCAGTATTTGCATTTTGCTGGCTAGTTGTGATGACGACTCTTAGAGCAGTCTTGTTGGCGGGTGGCCAGTCATCTCGCATGGGCATGAGAAAAGAATTACTGTGTCTTCCCAGTGATGAGCCCGTATTCATACAAATGATCTCCTTGATCCACGAGGCCCTGCCCGAATCGGGCCGTGTATACTTATCGCTGCGAAATCGAACCGCACTGCAAGAGCTCCTCGAATCCAACAAAGTCCAGAAAATGTCCGAAGATCGACTTTTGCTCGAATCATGCAGCGGTCCATTGCATGTTCAAGTGCTATATGACCATGATGACGCTAAGTTCCCAGAGCATGGTGATATAGGTCCAGCGTCCGGGTTGTTAAGAGCTCACCAGCACGATCCAACGTGTAACTGGCTGATCGTCGCATGTGACTACCCACTTTTGACCGCTGCTGCATTGAGAAAATTGCGTCAGGAATCTGCTGGGGCAGTTACATGTTTCTATAATGAAGAAGGCTATAGCGAGCCTCTGCTGGCTATTTGGGCACCCGAAGCGTTAAGTGCTCTTGAGAGAAACGTTCGTCAAGGTATTTTAGGGCCGAGCTCTGTGATACGACAACTCAATAGCATCTTGGTCGCGCCTCAAATGAACGAATGGCTAATGAACGTAAACACACGGGAGGACTGGGAACGGATCGTGGCGATCAAGACAAAACAGATCGACATGTAAATCCATGATTAGGATATGCTAATATGCTACTCAATATAAAATTTCGCTCTCATTTCAAAAGTTTGGAAATATGTCGACGAGGTCTCCTGCCCTTAGTTCAGTGACATCACTATGGATGTGTATCCAACAGTTTGCGCCGAGGAAAGGTCTCACTTTTCCAGGGCTGTGATCGTCGATCAGTACTACTTCCACTTCGCCTCCCGCCGTACAATGATAGACCCCTGGCCGAAATACATCTTTTTCTGATGGAAATGAGGTTATTACGTGCGCAGACTGCCGGGCGGTCTTTGCGTCATGAGGACAGCTCATCCGTGCCGCTAGAGGGGTTTCCGGCAATTGTGATTGCAAGCACTTGAGGTAATGCATGGCGAGAAATCGAAGGCAGGCAGCACTTGCCACTGGGTTGCCCGGTAGCCCGAAAAAAGGGATCTCGTCTGATCTTCCGGTTGATATATTTGGAATGGTAGCAAACATTACTGGGTGGCCCGGTCGGATACCTATTTTGTGGAAGACGATATGTGCACCCAACCGTTGTAGCGCGCTAGGGACAAGGTCAAACCGTCCCGTAGATACCGCTCCAGTACTGATGATCAGATCGCAATCATTTTTCTCCAAGTTAAATTTCAATGTGTGCATCATCGTTTCCACGTCATCGTCCAAAATACCCAAAAATTCCACATCAACACCGTTGTCTGCCAAAGTCGCCGCAATGTAAGGACCGTTGGCATCTTCCACTCGACCAGTGGCTGGCTGGTTGTTACGTGAAGCAAGCAACTCTGAACCGGTGGAGTATAGCCCGACCCGCAGTTTCGGTAGAACTGGGATTTCCGTGATACCCACAGACGCTAGTGCCATTATGTGGTGCGGCCGAATAATGGTTCCCGCTGGCATTATCACGTGGTGTTTTTGGAAATCCTCCCCGGCAGATCGTCGATTCTGCCGATACCGAGCAGGTTTCTTGATTTCGATATACTCATGACCCGTGTAGGGTCCAGGTACCCTCTTCACGTCCTCGAATTTGACGCAACAATCGAGCCTGACGTTGTCGGGCCCGACGACAGTTGGAAAACGCCCGCCCGTCATAATTTCAACGCAAGAATAACTTTGGCCAGCAGTATTGAAAACTGGAAAAGGCTCGTCCCCTGCTGCCACCAAACCTTCCACATGAAATAAAGTAGGATTATCCGGAGATGCGTGTCCCGTAGCTCCGGAATCGACGGCATAGCCATCCATTGCAGAGGTGTCGTACTGGGGAGTTGACATGGGTGACCGCATTTCACACCCCGCCACTCGATTGAGAGACGAATTAAGAGGCAATGTTTCCATGTTCAGCTGAAGGGCTCTTGCACGACGTTGTGCTTCCGCTTCGACCATGCGTAGCGCCTCATGATATGAGAACGCCATATAATAGTAGAGACAGTCTCAGACTGTGTGTTTCAGGTGCGTTTATAACTTTCGCTCTGCTTTGAAGCGGATGAACAAGACATGGTAGGACATGGTATCTTCCGACACTTAGAAGTCTTAGGCCATCGTGACGTCATCCTCGCTTTAAACAGTCAGTTACCGTTTCTTCCGTCCGAATGAGCCCACTCTGTCTACTACGATATATCCAGCGAAGATTTTCACCAACAAAAAACCATTACAGACCCAGTGTCACCGCCGCGAGCTCTGGATATTATTCTTCCACGATATCATTTACAGCCATTCCGCATGCGATCCAGGTGATCAAGTGATCCAGGTAAGCGGGGCCAACCTCCGCCTCCAAAATGCTCGGACACTGCGACAATCCCGGCAACGACGCAGTGGCGAACTGGATCGCCAGACACAGCCACCCCAGGCAAAACGCACCCGTATCGCCCCCTGTGCTCTAGGAGAAAGCGTTCATCAAGCTCTCGTGACGGCAAGAGAGAATTTCTCCGCGCTGAACTTCAACGGCATTTTAGACATGGCTTCCTCCTGCGTATGGAGAAGTACCGCGTATGGAGGATACTTTCTGGATTGTTGAGATCTCAACCACAGCTCATCGTGCTTTACCTTCAGTAACTTAGACGATTGAGATACTGCTGTATACAATTCAGCAATCGTGTCCTCCATAGCTAACCGCAAATCTGATTCAAAGAGGCAGCAGAAATCGCCCGCTGTTGGGGTTTGGGACAACGCCTGACAGTAGTCAAGATGCGGCATCCGAACAGTCCTTGATTACGTTCGATGCTCAACCACTATTCCACATGGGAGTTGAGGTGGCGCAATAGCCCTGTAGGTACCCAAGCGTCTACCACCCCTGTTCATTACGAATACGCTAAGAACCCACAAGGCGCGTGAAAAGTTCGTCAAGTATGTCGTTCTTGCGATCAAAGACATGTCCCTTACCATTGAGTAATTGATTGCATTTGATTGACTGTCATGGATGTCGTTGAATGTAATTCCCTTTTCCTGCATGTGTAATTTATCCGATGTCTGCATCGCTCCAGCAACACCTGTCCGAGTTTGCCAGCCTTGCTAAGTATCGCCGCCACATCTTGGAAATCGAAAGTAAGAACCTGGGCTGGCCTTTGCTCCGCATGCCAGTCATCTACCACCCCGATGACAAGGTCGCCAAGGCTATCAGCTACCAGAGCTTCTATCTCGGCTCGGATTTATACCTCGCACCAGTGCTGTACCCCGGCCGCACTAGCGTGAAGGTTTACTTCCCCGGCAAGAACCAGACTTTCAGCCACGTTTGGTCTGGAAAGAAGTACCAGCGTGGCGAGACTGCGCGCGTTTCTGCACCGTACGGAAAACCCGCGGTGTTCGTCGTCGGTACGCCCCAGAACAATGGTTTGGATGACTTCCTGCGATTTGTCCGTCGGGAGAATAGCATCGTTACTCATTCTAATCTCAACGAAATGTGCCTGTGAGAATTTTCTGTGTATAACCCCTAACCCCAGTTTCTAGAAATATGTATTTAGAAGCTCTCCATCTGAATCGATTACTCCATAGACAAACGTCCAACGGGGCCCCGAATCTTCAGGCGTAAAGTGACTTGAATGAGTCTCTTGCATGCTGGTTCAATGGCATCGTGACTAGCATATATTCACGGAGCTCTATACTGAATAACAATGGCACTTAGTGTGAATCTGCTGTATCATCCAAGAAGTTCATAGTGGCTTAATACAATGCCTATGAATTAGGCCGGATCAATGACTATTACACTAATTATACATTCTATGACGATCAAACCCCCTTGCGCGCAGCTTGTTATGCGCACAATGGCATATGTGGTGTCGGGGGCACCTCCCCAAGGTTCGTTCGTTTAGTTGACCTCACACTTCCACATTTTTACCTTTCTCGCTTCTTCGCCATTTCCCATCCAACACACTTTAACGCTGGAACCATTCTACAGTGAGTTTTATTGATATATACTGAGGGGTACATTTCTAATAACTGACATCTATACATGGACTAAGCCACCCGCTACTTAGACTCTACAAGCAAAGCGATGGCTTTCATCCATCACCAAAATGCCATCACTGATGCACTTCTTACGTCTATGCTATTTATCGCTTCTGGACTTGATGGAGTGGATCCCTTTTATGGACAAGCGTAGTCCAAGTGAAGCATGACAGTCAAAAGGGGACGCGAGCCACGAAAAATGAGGAATCATGGTTATAATAGCATTTCAAAATACGCATACGGATTAAGCTCGGCCTATATCGGGTAAGGAACTTCTATTTCGTCCTGAATCTGAGTCCTGTTCCAAAACAGTACGGACTTCAAATGTATCAATCGCAGTAATTCCTGCAGGCTTAAAAAACAGATTTCGCAGCGACACGTCCGATCGCTCATTAAACCAGATAAAGTGGTCTAGTGATTACACAATTTAAACGACACATCGCTTAGGCGTCGTCGGGGCCCCGTTGTACTCTTGGTTGTTCCCTGCTGAGTCTGTCGCTTGAATTGAATCTATTCAGTAAAGGACACTGTAATTTCATGTCTGATATTACTGGAAACTATATGAGGCTGATCGGGACTTTTCCTCGTGTGAAATCGTAGTGTGCATCCACGTGCATCTTTGTGCGGGCGATTGCTCGCATCCCCGACAGTACAATCGAAGGGTAAATTTAAGTGCGTTCGCGCTAAGGCTTCACGAGATCCGGCATGTTAAGTAGAACTTAAATCTTTTGAGTTCTTAGTTCTCGTACCGACGTAGCTGCTTGGTAGGGGCCCTTCACTGTTTCAGGTCTGCTGAAGCCTATTCCTATTCCTATATAATGCCAGCTTCTCGGAAGGTCGCTGCTGATACTTTTCTCAACCTTTCTGCACCTCGTTACTCCACCGCTCAGTTTGGGAAGGAAAATATCGCACATGGCAAAGAACCCCAAGCCTCCTAAGGGTGACGCAAACCTCAGGTCTGACGGAGTACAGCGGCGTGCTGCACCATCGTCTTATTCCCATTGTTCTACTGGCTCTAGATCCAAGGACGAACAAAAATCGCGCAAAATGGTGACTGGATCACACAGAAATTTGGTACGCCGATGCTCCTCTTTTTTTAGTGGCTCGCGACTATAGCCCGTCGGTTCAGGAGAGCCACCTTGGCACCGTTCATATAGCAGTCAAAGCTTTCGGTGCACAGCCTAGGGAAGAATTGGGGAAATGCAAAGATGCTAATGCAATGACAAACGATATATCGCTCGATACGGTGTTAGCTTAGCCTTGGGTTGATTGTGCCATTTCCAGTAACCATACAGTCCAGCGTCGATCATCAGTGTGCCTATATTCTATTTTTTGAGCTCGTGGTCATAGTTTAAGGCCAACACGGACTGATATCTTGCTCCGATGCACATGGCCCGATATCCACGCAAGACTCGCGTTGTATCACTGCTGCGAACGAACCGAGCGCCGAGCCTTCTGGACCTCTGTAGCTTTGTTTGAACTTTGTCTGGCCAGCTTTTGGATCTCAATCTCGGCAATCGCCAATCGACCAAAGATGTCGGCTACGTCATTACGAACGGCTTCATTCCAGGTGACTTGGTCATGTGATGAGCTCTCAATAGACCTGCAGAGACGGTTAGCGCTTTACATTCTCGCTCAGGATGGACCACATCTGACTTCATTCGGTTATCTAGTCTGGAAATTGTTAGCAGGCAAATTATATCCTTGACGGGGTCGAACCTTACTCCGTCAGGCGTTCAAAGGCAACCATATTGCTGTCTCCGGAGAGCTGAGTCTGTCCGCGTATTTCCAAGTCCGTTTCATGTCCAAACACAGTTTCCCGTTGTCGTGCAGCTTCTTGCTCACTCTCATCAGCTGAGTTGTTATTTTCCTCCTGCAAAGATGACCCGTCCTCTGTGGTATCGCCTGTAGCGGACCTGGACTGACTGTGATCTTCAGACTCGGAGGGCGACAAGGACAATGCACGTTGCAATCTGCTCCGAAAGTTTTGTTGTCGAGGAATGTGCGAGACTTTTCTGTTGTAGTTCAGAGGTATGAATTGATTGTTTCATTATAGAGGGAAACATGAGGCTATATATACAACGAGAAGGTCAAGTTGATTGGAAATCAACTTGATTCTTCGTATAGATAACTCGGGATTAATTCCGACGGCGCGGCTTGGTCCCTGATCTGCACCAGCCCCATATCACAACATTCCCCCTCAGGATCGCTTTGCTGGCAGGGCGATACTGGAATTGCGCAGAGCAGTGAGGCCTCAGTAAAACCACTCAAAAAACCTTCGTGGGAAAATAAAGTGGAAAGAGCGCCCGCGCTGTCATGCATGTTGCCTTGGAGTCTCTGAGGCGTCGACTCCTAAGAGACTACAGAGTTTGGCAAATGACGTAGGCCCCAATGGCTTGCTGAGACCATCTGCGGCCTGTTCCTCAGTTAAAATATATTGAAACCCAATCTCGTCTGCATTCAGCACGGCTCGCTGATAGTGAAGATGAACGTCATGGCGGACCCACATAGTGTACCTGGGTTCCCCTGAACGCGAGGAAGCTGCCTTTAATGTCAGGGACACAGAGATATACAGCTCCTAGGATTGCTTTTGACGTTTCCAGGGTCAATGTATTGATTCCCAGAGTCAAATCAAGCAAGAGAACCAGTCAAAAGTGCGACCCAGCAAGCCCAGCAATCGAAGGCGGTGAACAGGTTGTTGAGTTTGGAAGGCACAAGTCGTATCTCGCTACCCCTGGCTATTCCAGAACTTATCGCTAGGCAACATTACGAATCACCGTACAGTCCAACAGCAAACTCTTCCTTTAGTTTCGTTTCTTATGTTCAACTGACCCGTAGTGAAAAGACATTTGACTTCGTCATTACGCACCAAATGGACCCTCCACCAAAGCCTACCTACCGAGACGAACTGTTCAAATCAACGACTCGAATTCTGGAAATCACGAAATGTTTAGGCTCTAACGAGGTGATTGATACTGTCTCTCTTGAGGATGGGGTTTTCGCGCTACATGACACGTTGCTTTCTCGACGAGAAGATGTTTCGCTGCTCACTCCATTTTGTTTGGTCTGCCTCGAAGTCTGCGAAATTTTCGTCAATTTAGTCACACCCGATATGAACGTGTCAGATCTCAAAAATATTTCAGTCAATGGGTACAATCCATGTCAATTGACTCCAGTGCTTTTGACTCTGTTCCATGCGCTCAGCACCTTTGTCAATTTCATATGCTGGTAGGTAAAGACAGTCAACTTCGAAGGATTGCCTGACCACTCGATTAGTGTACCAAGCAAACTCGGTGAAGACACTAAGGAGCGATGCTTGAGCTGCGTCGCTCGCGCGGTCCGCGATCTTTATAAACACAAAACCCATCTCGAAACTCTGGGTGGCTCTGAATCTGTTTTACTACAACGCTATTTTACGGTCTACTGCCTGATGATGTTCTTTGATTGTCTATGCGCAGTTGACGTCGATACATACGGCGGAAATCTCTGTGATTGCGTTCGGCATGGAAGCAATCGGACTTCATCAAGACTCGATGATATTGTTGGTATAAGGGTTGGAAAGGATGCTTTGGAGCACTTCGCCAGCCTTGGTGAGCCATTGTTGGAAGAAATTTCTCGGAGGCGGGGCACGAGCGATGATCCGATATTGCAAGACCTTTCGGATAGATATGAGGATTTGGAAAGACGTTTCTGGACCGCTATGAAACACCTAGGACATGTTAAAGTACTAGCGTCACGTGAAATAATCACGAGGGGATACCGGTTAGAGTTCAGTGTGATGACTAGTACGGCATTGAAACACTGAGGTCACTGAAGAAATGCACGTAATAAACGAGATTTCTCGTGCGAAGCACGAACTCGAGAAGCTTTCAGCGAATCCGGGTCAAGTGCTTCAGCGGCTCTTGGGTCGATCTAGCCTTGCCTTGTCTGGTGACCTGCGAGAGCACTCGAAACGGAGATAGCATAAGGCTTGAGATGGTCATTACCAAGCTCACATGGACGTCGTCAGTCAAATCTCAGTTACGATTCAAGATAACTCCGCCACTGTGATTTGCTTTTCAGTTTGAAATCTTCTCGTTTCGGGACTCCATTCCTTGTTCATCTCCGCATATCAGTGGGTAATTTGGGGTGAACAACAGATGCGATCGAGCGTCTACAGTTGGGCTAACTATTACTGGCTTCTTTAATGCGGTCGAATCAGGTCTGGTAGGTCATGGGTGGCAATGACAGCAACCTCGGTGTGGTTTTATCAGTCTATATATAACTCTCGAGCACAATGTCACATCCATTTTATTTCAATAACCAAAATGGACCATCCCACTTCAACTTCCCCAATTGATCTGCCAGGCAAGAGACTGTGTCGGGTATCCCAAGACCCAGAGGTTGACCCCAAGTTGCAAAACCATCCAGGGCAGTTTGCAGATGGTAGAGCCATCGAATCCAAGGCCGGTCAGGCACTCTTCGAGATTAAACGAAAAAAATCACTAACAGAGCACATATCGCGGCGAGCAGACCCAATGCCCTTACGGCAGAGTTTATGAAACTTCTACGCTACAATGACACCCTCGCTACACCCGCCCTCAAACTGCTCGACTTGTACTTTTGCCTGTGGGAATGCTACGTCGTCAAATCTGCCGAGAAGATACGACTCGAGGATGAGCAGCGACAGCTTCAAGAGTCAAATGAGTGGCTAGCAAGCGAAAGCGACATCTTTCTGCAGCTCTTCGATGAACAGGCGTTGGTGTTGTGGGATCGACGGTTCGA
>LACB01000522.1:0-18873 GCA_030142185.1 Penicillium thymicola
GCTTCATATATGGGCTCGGAGGAGACACAGTACTATATATATTATGACATGTATAGTAGATCAGAGATAGTTGCCCTTTCGGTTTAGCCGCCGGGCGTTAATGAATTGTGTGTGTGTATATCTATACTATTGTGAGCGCTATCACAAGATAAGAGATATCCAGTTCCTGATTGGTGATGATGGGCAACCCAATTTTGGTCAACACAGCAGTGTCTAATCCACCACACGTCAATTATTACTTTAAACAGCCTGTTTAAAAGATGCATGGAGGTGATTTCTGGCCTATTTGGGATGCTCACCTCGTAGAACTTCAAACAGCCAAAACTCCAGCAATATCGCCCGAAATAAAAAGAAAGCTATATAGATAGAATTTGTGGATTGTACCAATGTGGACTATAGGATCATGTGTCTTTCTCGTTTTGCCCTATATATCCAGTCCGATCCATTTATGCAAGGCCTCCACTAGGTAATTATCGGAAACGTATTTGTAATTATTCGCATTTCCACATCATCTGAAACTAAATGTATTAGCCGTGGTAAAATCTCCAACCCACTAACCGCGGGTTCGCGGTGCTGGTGGCCTTGCATACCCACTCGGCCTTTCAACACTCTCGGGGGTTACCAGATGCTTCCGCGTAGGCAGCTCCACAATATATACGCCACTTGAAGACCGTCTCTGATGAAATTTGAATCAAACAGAAAGTGATCACACAGCGCTTTTTAGCTACGCTTCACATTATGGAAGTCCTCGGCATTCAATCCAACCTGGTTCCCACACCCCATCACCAAGCTCTAGGACATCTCTATCTTACATCGAAGAAGTCAAAGGTCGATGTCAAGACAACCAAGTTCTTCCAAGACGAGAAGAATCCACGCACAACTGAAGAAAAACGCCTCGTACCAAAGCTATGGAAAGACCCCCAGACCTACACGGTGCAGGCTCTCCACAGCCCCTGGCACCGCACCATGTTACGCATCCAAAGCGCACTCTTCCACACCTCCATTGACTTTTTCCGCCACAAAATGAATTACGAGTACCTCGTCGTTCCCCTCACCACGGGCAGCATCAGTTCTCCAATGGGCCTGGGCTCCGACTCCCAGCCCGTCAGTATTCAACTGAACAACAAACCAACCTACCTCGCCGACTCCCAGCAATTCCTCCTTGAATACGCCCTTCGGCTCCAAGAGGTGCCCCGAGGCGTGTACTATGCCGGGACCTCTTGCCGCGGGGAAGACCATGACCCAACTCACCTCAACCAATTCTGTCATGTGGAATGTGAACTTCTAGGCGGCTTGGAAGCGGGCATGGATGTTGCGAACCAATACATCATCAACCTCACCCAATCGCTGCTCGCTTCCCACGGACCCGAGATCGCTCTGTACGCTGGTACAACATCGCACATGCAACATCTCCTCAAGCTCTACAGCGCCAACAACAACTACTTCCCTACTATCACCCTCTCCGAGGTACTGGCACTACCGGAACTAACAAATGAAATGTGGGAATTCGTCGTTCCCGGAGATCCAGCATACGGACGTCTCCTCACGCGCAAAGGCGAACAAATGCTTATTGCCAAGTTCGGGGGCGCATGCTGGCTGACGGAAATGGATCATTTGAGTGTGCCGTTTTATCAGGCATACATTCCGGGCAATCCAACGCAACAGGTTGCCAAAGCTCAGTGTGCGGATTTCTTGCTGGGAATGGGTGAGGTGCTTGGGTGCGGGAATCGTCATGTCTCGGTCGATCAGGCAATGCGCGGCTTAGGAGAGCATGGTGTCAACCCTGAAGACTACAAATGGTACTTGGATATGCGGAAAGAGAAGGAGTTGGAGACGACTGGGTGGGGGATTGGGACGGAACGCTATTTGTGTTGGGTTTTGGGACATGACGATGTGCGAGATGTGCAAATCTTCCCAAGATTGAAGGGGCTGGAGTGTGCGCCCTGAGTTTAGTGATTGTCTACTTTACAGATTTTTGCCTATGCCTTGAGTTTCGAGGCCATGTTTTCCCATCGTTTCTCTGTTTCCCCTCCTCTCAAAGGTTTCTTGATTGTTTGATTCATTCAGTTAGGTACACGTATTGTTGATCTACTCTAGGTCGAGACATAGATACAAAAGGACAAATTGTTGCACTGATGCTGCCTGCTTGCCCAGACAGTTTGTCAGACCTCTCTTTGCTCCTTTGTTGTCTGTCAGGCCTTTGTTTCTTTGACCCCAGTTGAAGCTATAATTAGATAGCTTCAAGATAGCAGTAGTGATACCCACCGTATTCATCAATCACTATCCCTGTCCACACGTAGATGCTACGTGTATCATATGAGATGGGGGTACACCGCTAGCTACCCATGAGGGTCATCCGGCATTGTCAAGCTTCCTTTCTCGTACTGCGCCTGCAAGGGCGAGGAAACAGATTATTCTGCGAAAACTCATGGATCTTGCGATGGTGTTCTTTCTGTAGATCCGTAATCGACCCCGTTAGTATGCCGGTCAAGATTCCGATTTTTAGGATCAAGAAAATCGAATAAGATAGGGGAGCATACCATATTATCTTCAGAAATTAGCACTGTGGTACTACAAAATCAGGAACGAAAACATAGGCATAAAAAACAACACACCGAGTCGACTGAATACCCGCGTACAACTTAATGACTCCGCCGCAGAGCATTTGATCATCGGCCGATGAGACCTCATATGCCGTTGACAATCCTTGCTTGAAGAGAACCCGACTTTTGACCAGTGACAGTCCCGTTCCTTACAGAAGTAAGTTTTCTGATGGGAACGGTAATGTTTTCGTAGGTCGCAGGCCCGCAGAAAGACCTTATTGGATCGGCATCCGGAGTAGTTGCAGCGCCAATCACCATTAGTGTCTTGGTAGCCTATTTCAAAGATATCGGGAGGCATCCAGGGTTGTGGGTTGACTTGTGGTGGAGGAGCCAAGGAGGTCGATGGGGATGGTGAGAAAGACGGCGGCCCAAAAGGACCAGTCAGAGAGGAGAGACCCTCTACATTTAATTGGGGCCAGAGAAGATCGAAATCCGAGTCCAAATGCGACGGTGGTGGGTCGACAGGGTTGGTGACATCGTTGGTAAATCCCAAATCATCCAGTGGCCACGAATCCGCAGGGGGCCATGAATCGCCAGGGGTATATTGGTCCTGGGAGAGTTCGAAAAATCCCTGAGAGTCAAAATCAAGTGGCATATTGCGTACACGGGTTGCTGCAAACACAGGGTACAGTATTTATAGTATTTACTGCAATAACACGGTTCCATCCTGAATACATTTGGGCTCCGGAAACCCGACGGGATCCCCCCTTGTCCAAATATGGCAAATCTGTTGAATCCATTATGCAAGGCCAGTCATTCGCCACTGCTTCAGTCTGCCAACGATAATATTCTTCCTTGATACTGATTAGTGCAAGTTTGACGATATAAACTACTCCATATCGTCATGCTTATGGAGGTCGAATTCACGGTAGCATTGGCTCGAGACAGAAAATATGACTCCCAAAGCCCAATACTCACCATGCTCCGATTCAACCAATTCATTGGAGAAGGATCATGATGCAGAAGAGTGCGGATTGCTATTCCCGTCCAACGATGGAGGTCCCAAGTGGGGGACTCGATCCAACGTCTGGCACCAGGCGCTATCTGTTACGATATTCGGACTTCTAGCAGTGTTGGTGATTCTCAACGGAATTTTACTATCCTGGGTAAAATCATCATCTCTCGGTGATCAAAATAGGCCAAGCCAGTTGGATTATTTTCGTCAGTATCGAATCACTCATCTCTAACTGAAAAGATTACTGAACGGTGCAACAGTCTACTCCCCATCCGGCGGAAAAAAGCACCCCGAGATAGTGGAAAGAATATACCATGATTATCATGATGACTTCCTGAGTTTCAACACAACGGTATCTCAACAACACTGGCGAAGTCTTTTCCCTGGTGAGTCTCTTCCCTCCTCTAACTCTACCTGGCTCATATTAATCACATTTTGGTGACAAAATATAGTGGGCGAAGGCATGATCGGCTTGACCGACCAACAGGTCGTCGATATGGATGTACATCATTCCGTTCGCGGAGTGTCAGATCCGGATAGACACATCTATATGGTGGCTGTGTTTCACCAATTGCATTGCCTGGTGAGTTCTCTGCCTCGCTACCAGTACAATTGACCTTCGCTAACTGTGGACCCTCCAATTTAGAGCCAAGCGCGATCGATCATTATGCATCTATTCCAGGACCCAGACTACACCCTCCGTGAAACCACATATCATCACACCATGCACTGTGTGGACATTGTACGACAGGCGTTAATGTGTGCCTCGGACTCGACACTGATATGGAAGGAATACGATGTCAAATGGCCCGGTGAGGGAGGAACAAGGGTATGCCGAAACTTCGATGCCTTGACAGAATGGGTGGTTGACCACCAATATGTGTCTCAATCGTTCGACCCCGCTCTCTTACCCCACACAGAATACTGAGAGCTCTATCCAAGTGGGTTTTCCCTCCTATCATCTCCCTGTCAGGCGAGGCGGGGGTTCCTTTGGCCCCCAGACCAAGATAAGCCCATGTGTTGGACCAGTAGATCTCAGACCTCGGGAAGTTAGGGAACTTTGTAATCTAACCTGCACAGTGCTTTTGTTTAGCTTCAAAATGATAGGGGAAAATGGCTTGCGATTATTTTCCCCGTCAGTGCGTACTCCGTAGGTACAGAAATAAGCCTTTGTCTTGGACGGGTAGATCTCCCGGGGGTGCTAGGCGTTGTTGAGGCTGGATTTAGAACAGTGGTACGGTTGCGCAGTCAGGCCTGGGTTATGTTGTTTCCTTCCTTTATAACGACTTGCCACGAGCGAGCACCTTTATCGAATCAATCCGTTACCATTCATGTTCATTCCAGTCGTTCCTAAATCACTACGGACCGTATTCGTTTAACTAGCCTTTCATATGGCGAGGGACGCAGGGATGTGATCTGTTTCTCGGACTTATCCGGTGTGAATCAACCAATCGGAAAGCTGCAGAGGCAGTCGATACTCCAAAATTCACTTGACCAAACCGCGACACGATCTATCCCTACAAAAGGGATAGCTTTAAAACACACAAGAGAGCGCCATTATCACCTCATTCAATCCCGCCGGTAACCCGACGGAGGTTATCCGGATCAAGAATAAGACCACTTTCATTGTCCGTTCTGAATGTTTTTTGCCTTTAGGGACGTAGACCATTCCGGAGTACAAGTTTCATGTACAAGATTTGGCCACTGTGGCGACCGTACGGAGATTGCGGTCGAGTTAGCCCGTTGATGTTATTTCCCTATTAGCGCGCAGCCTGTTACCGAATCCATTCCATCCTACAAATATTCATTTTGATCGTTTCCATATCTATTCGAACCGTATCCACAGTCGGTTATTACCACCTGTTCACTACCTTACACAGGCACGGGACTCAAATGAGTGTGGGTTTCCCCCACCACTTTTCACCGGAATAAGTGATCATCAAAATTCCTCCTATTTTCTTCGGGATACCCTAGTGTGTTATGGTTTGGCGTGTGTTGTTTTTCCTTCGCCACCTTGTAATCTAAGACAGGTACTTTTGCTTAGCTTTCAAATGATAAGGGGAAATGGCTGTGATCATTTTCCCCGCTAGTAGAGGCTTTACATAACTGTCAAGAAATAAAGTCAACGGAAGGAGAAGTTAACATGAACTCCATATAGCAATCATGCCCGAGACAGCCATCCCCTCATCCACATCAATTCCTCGGCACCGGCAAATTTACAATATTTATCGCGTGCTCTTAGTTTCAAATGGATTATACGGCGCGTGATAATGTGAAGGATTCACCCCGGGGCCTTGCATAACTGGAGGCACTTTCCCCGTCAATAAAGCGAAAAGATGAAGTTAGCTACATCGATTGACATGGGTGTCTGATGTTCTGAGGGCTTATCTCTTCTCCCAATTAATTCCCCCTCGACCACTCTCTCTGGCTTACGTCTTGATGGATTCAACAACATCACTCTTTGTCAACATGCCCGGAACAAACCCCCATCCCCTCATCCACATCAATGGCTTCCCCGGCACTGGAAAGTTGACAGTCGCCCAAGATCTGGTCGCGCATGTAGCCCTCTCCGCAAATCTGAAGCTGATCCACAACCACCTTCTCATCAATCCCGCTGACGCTGTCCTCCACCGTACCCAACCAGGGTACCAGTCTCTTCGGCGTGCTGTCCGCGCCGCTATCTTTACATCCCTAGCGACCGAGCCTGCAACCTTCAATACAACCTATCTGTTCACCGATTTTCAAACAACGAATGAACAAGGTGCCAGTGTGTGCGCAGAATATGCGCAGGCTGCGAAGGATCGAGGTTGTCTACTGATTCCCATTGTTCTGACCTGCGATGAAGATGAGAATATCAAGCGCATGACGCAGTCGGAGCGTGAAAAGCATGCAAAGCTCATGGATGTGGAGCTGCTGAGGACGTTTCGCAAGGGAGCACCGATTTTCGAGTTTAGCGATAGGAATGAATTTCTGGAGATCGATGTAACACGCTTGGAGCCAGAGGAGGTGGGGAGGACTATCTGGGAGCATGTTTTGCGGTTTTATCCTGATTTGAGCGGTGGGGAGTCTTGATGGTGCATTGTTATTCCCTCTGTTATGGACCTGGGGGGTCAGAAGGGTGGGGTGGAGGAGGTGACGGAGATGTTCGATGGATTGAGCCGGAGCAAGTGGGACATGCGTCTTCGTCCTTTTGTTCTCCCTTTCTGTTTTTCTTCCCTTTCTTCTGTCTCTTTTCTAGCTTGGTTCTCTTAGTGGAAATGGACTCCTTCCTGCGCGATCGGCCTGCCTTGTCACACCCTCGCCTGAAATGTGACAAGAGATGAGAGAAAAACGAACCTGTATTCTTTACAAACGACTGAGGCTACCTAGGTTTCTAGTTGAGACGACCACTCTGGCTGTTTCAGCAGAATACAATGAAATATTTCAACTCGTCTGTCTATCGGCTAGCGAGATTGATGAAGTGGTTAAATACTCCGCCATTTCGCCTGCTAAACGCCCAAGGCCAGCCATGTGCGTCACCTTTGGTCCCAGTTCCGGGGTGAGATATTCCGGGAAGGAATCACAGAAGATCGCTGGCTTAGGAAATGAGGATAGACAAGGACTAGCTAAAAAGATGGTGACATAGCCTTTTCGTTGAGGATGAACCTCAACTTGCGGACGTGTCGCGTCAGTACCTAGCTCCTGTGATAGAACCTGGAGGATATTCCAGATTTCAAGGATAGTCTGGTAGTATTGTTGTAGCTCTGCGGAGAACAACCCAGTCTTGTCTGGTCGATGGATCTCAACCTTGATCAATTTGTCACCAGCGTAGTGGAAAATTGCACGGTGGCCGTTGCCTAAAGGACGGTAGGTGGTGTGACTGTCATCTTTGAGGACAATATCCATAGACGGCGGGGCGATCAAGAGCGGGAATGCAAATGCAGAAGAGCTTTTCCCACAGGCTATAAATCCAATATCAGGAGCGTTATAAAAAGTCTGTACTTTCTGAATCACTCTTCTTATTCGGATGAAGAAGTCCACGAAGGGCTCAGCCTCCATAGACAACACGGGCTCTCTCGGCTGGGAATGAATCACAATCTGATTGGGAAAAGTTGGGTACTTTACCATCCCAGCTCTGATCTTCTCATCCTCAAAGATAGCAAGTTGGTTCAAGATCGGAATGGTCGACCCCATGATACCAGCCTGCCCGGGGCCTTGTGAAGAAGAAGTGGCCGACGCGAGTGCAAAAATGCGACTATTACAATGTATTGAGATAGACCCAGATATGTCCACTGCAATCACTCCGCATGAAGAATCCGGGTAGAGCTCAGCAGATTTCAAAATTGCCTCCTCCACGGCATCATTCAGCTCGGTTCCCGACCGCACGGCCGCTGCAGCTCTTCCAGCCACAGTGGCCTGGAGTATGGCATCACCACTTCCACTGCTAAATAATCGAGAAAATTGATAATATTAATATGATCCCTCGATTGACGTAGCTATGTCCAATTCACGTACCAAACAACCGCTACCTGATCATCAGCATAGATCCCTGCGCCAACAATCGCCGTATCCCCAATTCGTCCTCGATACTTGAAAGTAGCACCGCCAGTGGAATTGGCAGCTGAAAGACTGCCGTGAATATCGAGGGCCACCGCACCCACGGTCCCGTGGTTCTCCAGCAGCTTGTTCATCTTCGACTCCCAGTAGAGTCGACGGCTGTCGGTAGTAAAGTATGAGTTATCTACCATGTCCAAGCCATTCTTCTCCGCTAGCTCATCGGCTGCGTTCCCAATTATCAAAGCTGGTGCCTGGAAATCAAGCATTTTCTGCGCCAGTTTGATGGGATTCTTGGTGCGCTGCAAGCTGCCCGCTGCTCGATACCTACAGGTTCGGCCGTCGATTACAGCTGCTTCTAACTGTAGATTGTCAACATCTTTTTACCCTTCAAATTATGTATGAGAGAGAGACACAGAGAGAGGACTAGTAGTGGGTATTTACCTCGTGGAAGCCATCAATGTTGAGAGCAGATCCTTTGCCGGCATTGAATTGGGGGTAGTCCTCTAGAGCAGATACTACTTCGGTAACAACCTTCAATGCACTTTCACCGTTCCTCAATTTTTCTTTGGCTGAATCGATTAAAAGATGTAGGAAGGCTTCAGTTTTCTCTTGGACTTCAGTGTCTCCTGCCCAAGAATCGGCAGCTCCAGCGTGGAGGATGATACTGTAGGACATTGGTGATGTATCTGATGTTGATACGTAAAATGCCTTGAAATCAAAAAGAGCCGTGAAAACCTATTCATGTCTAGGATAAATTTACTGAATTCGCCCTATATGCAGTTTTTGTGTAGCCTCCGCTAGAAACAACCAAATACGGCCCAAGTGATATTTGAATGCAAGGCCACCCACTGCGTCAGTTGCATAAGTTCCGCGCAAGTCGGAAAGGGCCTACAGAGGATGACAGAAGGGCAATAGCGCAAATATTGCTTCGACAGGGCTGTCTAGAACATTCCCCTCCTGGTGTCCACCAATTGTGCAAGGCCACCACCACATGCGAAGATAGGATGTAAACCCAACAGGATGATTTCCCTCATTCAATTAATCCCTCTTTGGCAATGCTTTAGATCTATAAGAATCTTAAAGATCCCATCGTTCAGTTTCGCTAAATCAAAACCAACGCTCTCATTGGCATCTTTTCAATCTTCCACTTCTTTCCCACCTCACTTGTATCTCCGACAAGATGAAGTCCCAAATCGTCCTCTCTATCCTTTTTGCTGCTTGCAGCGTCATGGCCGCTCCAATTGGTACCCAGGTCAACGAACTGGCCTGCGGCATGGATGGCGACATGGCCTGCTCCGGCGTTGTCGAGAAGCGTGAGGAGCTCAACGAGCTGGGATGCAGCGTGGACGGCGACATGGCCTGCGCCGGCGTTGTCGAGAAGCGTGAGGAGCTCAACGAGCTGGGATGCAGCGTGGATGGCGACATGGCCTGCGCCGGCGTTGTCGAATAGGTGTCATGATCTGCTGATAGGTAGGAGCGGAATCACCCTGTGCCCCGTTCATTGTTACATGGTTCTAAAGATGAATTAGATGGTGGACCTGCATCTTGAGAGGTGTCAATTTCAGATTTGATGGCGGGTAAAAGTGATGAAGGGTGTCAATGTTGTTGTAAATGGAGAGTAGTCGCAGTGTGATTTGGGCATGTAACCTTTGGCTTCATCCAATTCATTGCTCTCAAGTAACTATGCAGATGCCTTTCTTTCTGTTCGTGGGGGCCTTAGGCTTCCCTAGGGCTTATCTCCCACTTTCCTCACTTAAATCGCCTTTCCCTTCTTCATCCCACTCTGTTCGTGTGCACTCAGCTTTCCTCTGTGTGCCTTCCCTCGCACCCTTTCTGGGCCTTGGCCTTCTCAGTAACGGATTTTTAAATTTTAGAGAAACGTAGAACTCTCAAGTTTTTTCTAAAAAACTGTCCGAAGATTCAGGTAACAGTACATCATCCTTCACATTTCAGAGACTGACTACAAATTATAGTGAAGCACGTTGAGGGCTCTTAATTATCACATCTGGGTTTTTGTACACATACAACATCCAGATACAAGAAGGTGTTGTGTTTCTTTATCGAAATAGTCCTATCCTATTTGATGTGATATGTGGGGGGGAGTGTAGATAATGCAATCAGCTTTCCGATTGTATTAAGAAAAAGCCTTATCCTCTTCTGACCGGTTCCATTTCCACCTCCGTATCTTCTTGCTCCTTGTCTGGCCCAGTTTGCTTGCTATAAGTTCCATCTCCAAGTCCCTGCACACTGACTCCTCTGAGGCTGAGCATGATTAATACTGTCGACAACACACATAGTCCGAACAGGACATTAAATCCCGTTGAATACGCATTTATAACTGTTGAAAAATGAGCGTCTCTTCTTAGCTCACATCCCGGCATTTTGAGGACGAGAAATAAACAGCAGAGCTCAACTTCATCATACCTTTTGATCGAATCGAGTCTGGCAAAGTAGGTATCAGCTCAACCTTCTGTCGCGCCAGCTCTATTACCTACGAAAGATTGGGGTTAGTTCATCTCACGTCTCAACTTCATAAACAAAAAAAGGAATCTTTCTGTAAGAAGGAGATATTTCCGGGCGTAATGCACGTGGTACATACCTCTCGAGACTTATCATCAACCTTCTGGTGTGCTAATGAGAGCTCGAAAGCATTCTGCAATGTTGTCGTCCCCAATGCAACAGCAACAAATACACCCAGTGATCTCATCATAATGAAGCATCCATTGGCGACAGCATGGTCCTCCTTGCTAGAAGAATTTAGAAGTGTCAGAACCGTGCTAGGGGCCATCATTCCCACGCCCAGGGTCGGGAAAATTAGAACCAGATTATATATGTAATCCGGCATACGATTGTGATCTGAGGTTAGGACAATTGCGAGGAAAAGTCCCAGGACGCCGATGCCGAGCAGCACTTGGCTTCCGCGTAGAGTGTAAACAGGGGTCTTCAGTCTGGCGATAACCGATGCTGTAATAACGCTAATAATGGTAAATGAGACCGATGGGATGATGAGGTGAAGACTGGCTTGCTGTGACGATTCGAGCAGAACGGATTGGAAGAACAAAGTGGTATGATACATTATCTTGGTGCTACGTTAGGATACTTCAAAGAGCGACACAGGAGTCACGCACCAGGTAGTTGATCAGTGAGAACATAAAACCGGTCACCATCAGGCTTCTTGTCGGACTAGACGTGAAGAGCTGAAGAGGTAAAATGGGGGTTTTCGCTTTCTTTTCAATCATTATAAAAAGCCCCATCGAGGCCATCAGAGATATTCCGAAAATAATCACCATAGGATGACTCCATGGAACAATGTTTCCACCAGTAGTCAAAAAAGCAAACAGCAGGATCAAAGCAGTCAACTTCAGTATGAACAGCTCTTAGATGGTGGGACTCTGAGCGAAAGGGAGTTTGATGCATTACTTACTAGGAGCACAGATCCCAACCAATCGTAGTTTTGCAAATATACAGGACTATGACTGTGATCGAAACCATTAATGGCCCTCAAGCAAGCGCGGGATGGAATAGAGACGACCAAGAGGATGAGGGCTGTAGCTGCGAATGGGATTTGAGCCTTTCACCGACAAGAAAGTTTTTAGCAGTGATAGACACTTCTCTGCGTCCGGTCAAACGAACCTTATATACCATGCTCCAGCCGAATCTCTCCACCAGGAAACCTCCAAGTGCTGCTCCAAGTCTGAAGAAAATCAGGTACCGTCAAAATGAGATCATGTAGCGAGAATGAAAGTGACATATGACTTACCCTGAGCCTATCCCGTAAATGGCATAGTTCATCGACTGATAGTACCCCCTTTTCTCTACCCCAACTACATCCGTCAATAACACCGATCCTAAGACAGAAAGTCAGCGGCGTCTCCTTGCCATTACTATAGTATTGGGAATCTGAGTACCCATGGTCATAATCCCTGCTGTACCTAGGCCAGAGACTGCACGCCCGAAGATAAGGCCGGCCCATAGATCTGTATTGGCGCATACAATTAGTCCACTAATAAAAAGCGTCGACGCAGTGAGATATGGTATCTTGCGGCCGAGATGATCCGATACACGGGCATATAGTGGTTGGAATGTCGTGGACATCAGAAGGAAGGCGTTCACGGGCCATGACGAGAGATTTGTTCGACTGAATGCCGATGCGACTGCCACATGCGATGATGCCGATAGACTAGAGTCTATAGCCGTGGACTGAATTCATATAAGCCTTAAGAAGATTGATATGCTGAATCAAACATTACTTACTAGGTTTGAGATGAGAATACCTGAGAAAGTTTGTTAGCGAATGTATCTGTTCGATTTTTATTCATGACAGACCTGCAACGAGTATGATTGTGCGAGATTTGGATAGATGTCGTCTGCTCGGAGCCTGCTTTGGCTCTTCGTTGATAAGGGTGTGTGACGCTTCGGTGCATCTGTCCTCATACATTTTCGTGATACATTTGAATGTTGCTAAAGAGGGATTATGTGTCAATATACATCAAAGCATTGACTTTAAGGTAAATCCGACTGACGATACTTCCTGCTGGTGTGGGTGGCCCTGCATACAAGGGTACCCAAGGACGTTACATCTTTTGGGGTGACACGTGACACTGGCTGAAATACAATTTATATACCCAGAGAGCATGCAAACAATACAAATACCAGAGAATAACAATTTTCCGTCCACCAATGGAGGGACAGTGGAGTTGGAGTATATAACGTACATCCTAGGCCTTGACAAGTCTCACGAAAATGGTCCCACCTTGGCGCCAAGGTGGGCTAAAATCAAAATCGACCATGCCAAGAATTTAATTGTTACCTAAATCGGCTTAGCATGGGACTATGTACTGAATTTCTCCTGCCGAGGCGTTCTGCCGCTTCTGCTCAGGCTCTCGCTCAGTGAGCGCCGTTCCTTAGGTGACTTCTGGAATGGCTTTGTTCTTTTGGGGAACATCTGCTATTTTTGGACTCCAGCAATCAAAGTGGTGCGGATATCAAAACTGCGGAAAAGGATAGATGGACACCAGTGAATGCAGCCTTAGCAAATGGACATCTCGAGAGAGTAAAGCTACTTCTCGAGAACGGCGCCGACATCACAGTTCCGGAACTTAATGGATGGACGCCATTAAACATAGCCTCATTAAAAGGCTATGTCGACATAGTCAAACTACTTCTCGAGAATAAGGCGAATATCACAACTACGGACAATGACGGACATACGCCAGTCTTTTCGGCATCAGCAAACGGCCATTACCGGGTGGTAAAGCTGCTTCTCGAGAATAGTGCGGATATTACAGTCGCGCCTCTTTAGCACATCCGCTCGGGCTCTTCTCCAGTGGGCCGGATTCGATAGATACAAACTTCCCGAAAAATGGCGATCTGCTGTGGACAAATTCACAGGCCTAGGAGGGGGTGCTGAAGCGGTATGTTGATACCGGACTTCCTGTTACATTGTTATCTTGAGTTCAGTTCACTGATGAAAAGAACTACAGAGACTTGGCAAGCTGAAAAGAGTCGACATCAAGTACGTTTAGCTTAAAAAGTTATGCTTGTTGCATTGCGCTGACTCGAAATCAGGCATCGAGATGACAATCCCGTGCACCAATCCCATTTCAACCGTGACGACAAGGAATGGGTTATCAGCGCAGAGATCTCCGGCGAGAATGGTAGGAAGGTTTGCCATATATATATGACGATGGTACTGGCACAACTAAGAAAGGAGAAGAGAGGCGTTGATCTTCATATGTTATAGTCTGTAGCGTGAGGTGATTGCGTGAATTCATGCTATGTTTTCAGTCTGCGAACAGTCAAGGCCATAATTTTTGATCAGGCCATGCTTAATCCCTATGACACTCAGAACATCAGGCCGTTCGCTCGGAGCGTCGGTCATCCATTTATAGTTCGCCGTTAGAGCCATCTCTTCAGCTCAACTGCCGTCTGTACATGACGGCCTCCAGACCCATGGACCACTGCGCCTGTTGATATTGACGTCTGCACCTTCAGATCATGTCATATGTCTGGGGGGTAGGGAAGTACCGCGTTGATTCAGCTGGCGCCTTGGTTTTACCAGGAGATTCAAAAGCCGAACAAGGTTATCAAAGTCTTATGGAGTTCCTGACGTCATAAATACCACGTGACTGTGATTGTACATAGGGTGTCGCACGCCGCACGCCCGTGACGCTTGATATTGACCATGACTACAAAAACCAGGCTCAGCGTCGCTCATACAGCATACATATATGGCCATGGCTTACAATAACAATTCCAAACTTGTAGTTCTCATTGAGGCCGATAATGCGCAATCCTCCATCGCTACAGACTTGCTTGCAGAGGTCACAAAATATGGCATAGCTACCGCTCCGCACGAATTCTCGAACTGTTCGAAGTTCGCGAATTTCGGCGAATCGAATCGAATTCGAACCTTGGTTTCGGGGCTTCGAATCTATGGCCGATTCAATTCGTCAAAATTCGCGAATTCCGAATAGGTTCGCGAATTAATATCTAGCCTTTTTAGGAAAAATCGTTTGTGGAACGGGTTCTCGAGATGCCTAGCCCCTATAAGAATATTTCTGCAAATAAGGTCTAGAATATCAAATACCTATATGCCTAAAAAAACTATTACTATGTAGCTATAAAGACTTCTAACGTACAGTATCTTTCAGCCTTAACCAGCTACCCGTAAGCGACCACCGGGGGTGGAAACGCATATAGGTGATATTTTGCTGAGCTTAGTAGAAGCAAATCCGGGGCGGATCCGATATATGATGGCCTATAGTGTAAAGGATAAAGGTCCTTTTAGCCATGAAATAGGGGAATGATAGGACGCGTGCAATGTGTATCGCAATTAGACTTCCGCACGACCCATTTTGGGTCGAAGGTCTCGACCCAGAACCCAACCCAGTCTGGGTCTGGGTCGAAAGCTCATAACCCAGGCCCAACCCAGACCCAGTGACTGGGGCCCCAGAAAACCTAGTATGGGCCCAGTTCGACCCAGTTTCTGCATAAATTATGGCATAAATATATAAATAACATACCGTCATTTTCCTCTGTTATGGTTCCTATGTCGAAATACTACAATCTCTACCATCAAGGCAAAGGAAATATTAAGAAATGTTCTTATTATTAAAAGAAGTATATCTGGTTTAGAATTAATTACGTCTTGAAATACCTTATTTTATATAGAAATGTGGTGTTCATTAGTTATTAGTTTTTCTAAGTATATAAGTGCATTCTAGACCCGAGTTGTAGATATATATATTCAACCAATATAGTGTATATTACTCTACTAACTACTAGTTTTCTAACGGCTATCAGAGTTCCTAGGTTATTTACCTATACAATTGGACTTTTTTAACGGCTATTAGAATTATAGGGTTATTTACCTATATAATTGGACTTTTTTGACGGCTGTTAGAATTATAGGGTTATTTATCTATAATATTAGACTTTTTTTTGACGGTTGTTAGAATTCTTAATAAAATATTTTAGGGAGGCTTAATAAAACTAGGGTAGGAATTAGGTTTTGACTAGGTTATATAGGGTTTGACTGGGTTATTACTAGGTTTTGACTAGGTTATATAGGTTTTGACTAGGTTATCACTAGGGTTTAACTAGGTTATCTTAGGGGTATCTCTTTAGACCTATATAATATTAGTATAATAGACTAATAAACGAGAGTAGGAAGATTTACTCTACTTAATCTATTAATATTCGTAGATACTCCTACGACTTTTATATATTTCTACCTTTATATATTAAGAAGTTCTCCCCTTATAGCCCTTATTATATATTATATGTTATTCTTATATTATATCTTAAAGCCTCCTTTCCGACTTTATATCGTCGCTCTATAGTAGGGATCTTGATGATCTCCTATATCTTTCAACTAGATACGTTACTCTATCCGTAAGTCAATATATAGTCGACTTAAGCTTCCGAAGACTAGAAGATCCCCTTCTAATCCCCCCTTCGTTGAACTGTATTAGACCCGACCGTAGGAAAGGGTTTATTCTTTACGATATAATATCATATACCGATTTTATAGACTAGTGGTTAGAGACTAACTATAGGAGGAAAAGTAAGATCAAATAGGATTCGAACCGCTATATAGAGATCTAGAATAGCTACAATTAGGTAGCTTAGGTTACGGATAGTATACTAAAGGTTATATATAAGCGCTATAGAAAGATCCTCGAGCATCCTTATACCCTAAGCCTAAATAGTATCGGCAAAGCGTAGTATTATAGTATATCAACTATCTAGAAACATCGAAAAACGGCGGGTTATTTACAGTCGGAGAAGGGGAAGAAAGTAGAGATCATAAACTTTCTACAAATAGAGGTATATTTTATATCATATAAACGAGTAACTATACTAATTTATTATTACTTTAGGGAGAAAGTTTAGTAAGTATACCCTTCCTATAATAAGATTAGGAAGAGGATCTCCTCTAATTTCTTACTCTTAACCGGCTACCGTTCTACCTACTCGAGCATCCGTCATTTAAACGTATTATTAATAAAGCTCGTTCCGCGCTATCCCTACTAGTGATCCTATCTACCGATACTATTCGTCGGCGATTAGGTAGCCTAGTTAAAGACCGGCAACAGCGTATCCTTTATACGCTACCTTCTAGCTTAAAGATATCTATTACGCTTAACTACTAGATATCTCTATTCTCGTAGGTATTTATAGCTATTACTAGCTATTTTATTGATAGTGATTAGGTTTATCGTGAGGTACTACTTGGGTTTAAGCCGCTTTATAGTATATATACCGGCTCTTACCTAAGTAGTGTTCTTATAGAAACCCTAGTAGAGTATAATATCGAAGATAGAGTATTCGGGTTAATAATAGATAATACATCGAACAATAAGACATTAGCTACTTCTCTCTAATAGGCTTTGTTAGATGATACTATCATTACCCGAATATCATATCTTGCCCACGTTATCTAGCTTAGCCTAAATTAGCTTCTTACTCGGATAAAGGCAGTTCTATTAAACGAATCAGCCGAGATAAGATAGACAGAGAAGTAGTTAAGGCTAGCCTAAGAGAATACGAAGTAAAGTCAGATCTCCTCTATATTAAACAAAGTCCGTTATCTTACGATTTACGTTAATGTAAGTCCCTAGCGCCGAGAGACCTTCTATAATCTTCAGATAGCAAATATAAAGATCGTTCTAATTTAAGATATAAAAACACGATAGAATTCTACGTTCCTTATACTTCGCTGGGCAAAGAGGTTACGTACTATCTTCTCTTTATTCTATACGGAGTATGATTGTAAGGAGATGCTACTTAGTAAGAGTAGCGTTAGATCGACTATCTTCTTTATATCACTAAGCCTTTCTTTAATTATACTATATAGCTATTAAAGACTCGAGATATCACTGCCCACTATATATTTAAGATCTATAACAAACTATTTGATCATCTTAAGCGATTATAGACACAGCTACGCTGAAAGCGTGTTCCGTAGAAGAAATAGATATTAGAGGCACTCGAAGCTAGTCAGTCTAAGCTCGATAAGTATTACTCTTAAGCTAATAATATTCGAGGGAATATCTACGTAGTCAGTACAATGCTTATACCGGTAAACAAATTCAAGTTCTTCCTCTCTAGTAATTAGGATCAGAAATAGCGAGATACCTATCGACTTACTTTCGAGCAAGCCCTTATTCCTTACTAAGCGTAGGTTAGAACTAGTAGTTGTGATCTCTAAAGCCCTCTAACGATAGCCCGACTAAGCTCGAGGCTAGAAGAGATACTTAATAGAAGTGATATATAACTATAGGCTATTACTAATAAAATCAGTCAATATCTTAATAGTAGTAAGAAGATTCAAAGATTATAGACAATAATAATACTAATATAGAGATAGATACTGTTTCTACTAGGCCGCTTACTTTCTAGAAAGAGTACCAAGATCGCTTTCCGGCGATTGCTACCCTTACGCGTAATATACTATCATTCCTAGCAACCGGTATAGGAGTTAAACGCCTATTTAATACCGCTCGAGATATCTATCACTATCGTCGTAGTAGGATGAAGAGTGAGACTATTGGGGCCTTGATAATGTTTCTTTATACAACGAAATTTGATATAGATGAGTAGGAAGCAACACTTCTCGAGAAATTCTTCTTATATGATGAGCTTAAGGCTGCAAAAGAAGAGAAGGAGGATAAGCTGAGTGAGATTGAGGTCAATCCGATTAGTGATATAGAGGAGTAGGATGATGAACTAGAAGATGAACTTGAGGATGTACTAGAGGATGCACGAAGTAAATATAGTCGTCCTTGCTCACCATTGTTACTACTAACCGGTATACAGACACGAGTATCAGGGAGGAAACGTAAAGGCCGGGAAGATGATATATTTGAATACCATTAGCTTGATAAAGAATCATTATTTTAAAGCTTCTCTTTGGCCCTTTTTATGATTAAAATTGGATATAATCAAGTAAGCCAAATACCCAAAATTACCACTAGAAAATGTATAAGTTATATATTTGAGATCCTTAGCATATTTGTTTAGTTTGTAACCTAGTTTGGGGCCCCAGACCTAGTACTGGGTTACCCAGTCCGACCCAGACCCATTACTGGGTTGAAGGGCTCGACCCAAAACCCAACCCAGACTGGGTTGGGTCTGGGTTGGGTCTGGGTTTTACTGGGTCGTGCGGAAGACTAATCGCAATCAATACGTACGGGGTTCGTTAGGTGATCGGTCCTACTTCTTAGCGCACTAGGAGTTTTCGCTATAAGTCCAAAGGCCCCCGGGGCCCCCCTG
>LACB01000523.1:0-18837 GCA_030142185.1 Penicillium thymicola
AGACTCTCCCACGCCTCCGCCACCCTCCCCACCGCAAGCAACCACCTCACACTCTCTTTCACTCCCAACATTCCAACCCCCATCAAAACCCCCGGCACAAGCTGCAGTGCAACAGGCACCTGCCACTGCCGCGCTCCGGTCTCCTCCCCCATCATCTTAACCGCATAATCAACCCAATACGAAACAAGGATTCCAACCGTATACGTGAGCTGATAACAACTCCCCAACCTCCCGCGGATCTCCTTCGGACTCATCTCGGACATATAGATCGGGATCACAGTTGCGGATCCGCCGATGCCTAGTCCGCAGATAACACGGCCGACGTAGAATACGGGCAGGGAATGGGAGTCGATGGTTTCGAGGATTACGCCCACACTGAAAATCGCAGAGCAGAGACCCATTGCCACCCGACGTCCGTAGTGGTTTGTTATTGGCCAGATTAGGAAACACCCCGTGAAGGCGCCGGCTTGTTGGATTCCTACTGCGATCGCGCTTGTGTGTGTTTTGTTGGTGGGGGGGATTGAGAAGGAGGTTTGGAAGGTTTGGAAGGTTAGGACACCGCCTAGGTGGTATTAGTGTGGATTGGAATAGATTGGAAATATATTGGAATGCTAGGTTGGGTATATAGGTAGAGAGGTAGGGAGGTAGAGATGGTGTAGTGTTACTCACCAATTACCCCCGAGTCATAGCCGAATAAGGCTCCGCCGGAGCAGAGTACGAGGGCGAACCAGTATATGCGCCAGTGGGGTTTTGGTGGTTGAGCTGTTTCTGTTTCCATTGTAGCTTCAGTTGTGGGTGTTTGGGGGAGCTGTGAGTAGGAGATTGTGGTTGAGTTCCACCAGGTATGGATAGTTTTATATACCATTTCGAGGATTGAGGGGAAATATATAGGGTTTACATTTGACATGGTCTAATTAGAAAATTAATAGAAATCGAATCAAAGGTGTCATAGCAAGTCCGAAAGAAGGGATATAGGGTTGTATCTGGTAGATCGATGGATTGATGGATTATGTCACTACGGTGATTGCGTGACCGAGGTGGTACCTGATGTCTTCTATACTTCTTCTACTTCTTCTACTTCTTCTATACTCTTATACTTCTTGTATCCCTTCTATTGTATATACTCTTATACATTGTATATTGCGTGATTCCAATATCAATAGCTCAATTCACCTTTTTTCATCGTCCACATCAAATGTGGAGACTTAATCCCCGCATTTCTTGCCGATGGCCGAGGGCCGATTGGCGATCATTTACATGCGTCTGCTAGATCCGATATAAATATTGACTTACCACTGGTACTCCCCTCACCTTCTCTATTTTCAAATGTTCCTTCTTGGCAATGGCAGCTAAACGCCCCAACTTCCTCGTCATAGTCGCCGATGACCTAGGTTTCTCCGATGTAGGCTGCTTCGGCGGAGAGATCCGCACGCCCAACATCGACCAGATCGCCAAAGAAGGACTCAGGTTTACCGATTTCCACGCAGCAGCAGCATGCTCGTAAGTTCCCTTTACCCAGCCAACCAACTTCTAGTCAAGCTCATAAAGCCCAGTCCCACCCGCGCCATGATTATGACCGGCACAGACCACCACATCGCCGGTCTAGGCAATCTAATCGAATGGACCAACATCTCCGGTCAGAACGGACCTAAAGGTTCGTCCATGAGCACTGCGCCGCAGCGGGGCATGTCCGGGTACGAAGGATACCTCAATGAGCGGGTCGTCGCACTCCCCGAGGTCCTACGCGATGGGGGGTATCACACGGTGATGTCGGGCAAGTGGCACTTAGGTCTAACACCAGAGCGATCACCACACAAACGAGGCTTTGAACGCTCATTCGCACACTTACCTGCCTGTTCAAACCACTATGCCTTTGAGCCGGAGTTAAAAGACAAAGACAAGCTCCCGACTTTCATTGAGGCGAGTTATATCGCCTTGCATATGGAGGATGGCGAGTACGTGCGCCATCTCCCAGAGGACTGGTACTCATCCGACGGCTACGGAAATAAGATGGTGGATTATCTGAAAGAATGGAAAGCCAGTGGTGGCAGCGAAGGCCCCGATGGACAGGGAGACCGTCCGTTCTTCGCATACCTCCCCTTCACAGCACCGCATTGGCCACTGCAGGCACCGCGCGAGTACATCGACCACTACCGTGGAGTATACGACGAAGGCCCCGACGTGCTCCGCGAAAAGCGACTACAGCGTCTGAAGGAGTTGGGGATGGTGCGGGAGGATGTCGAGCCGCATCCCGTGCAAGCGGAGGAAGTTAAAGAGTGGGAGGACTACAGCGTGGAGGAGAAGAAAAAGTCCGCAATTGCCATGGAGGTATTCGCGGGGATGGTCGAGTGCATTGATTCGAACGTCGGGAAAGTAGTCGAGTACCTTCGATCAATCGACGAACTGGATAACACATTCGTGTGTTTCATGTCGGATAACGGAGCCGAAGGCGCCGCCTACGAAGCCTACCCAATGGTGCAGAACGGCGTCATGCCCCATCTGCAAAAATACTACGACAACAGCTTAGAGAACCTCGGGAACGGGAACTCGTTTATCTGGTACGGTCCGCGCTGGGCGCAGGCTGCTACCGCGCCATCGCGTCTGTATAAAGCATATACCACCGAGGGCGGCGTGCGCGTCCCATTCACCTGTCGCTTCCCCGCGAACTTCAATATCAACCCTGCAGATGTGGCGGTCGGTAAGGGCGGGATCACGGATCAGTTCGCCACGGTTATGGACCTCGCCCCGTCGATCTTGGATATGGCGGGGATCAAGCACCCGGCGCCGACGTACCAGGGCCGTGAGATCGTCGAGATGCGCGGACGGAGCTTCCACCCCTGGGCGGTGGGTTTGGCAGAGCGGATCCACCCGGTTGAATTTATTCAGGGTTGGGAGACGTGTGGACGGGCTGCCTTGCGTTGTGCGGATTGGAAGATCGTTTTCATTCCTAAGCCTAAGGGCCCGGAGAAGTGGCAGTTGTATAATCTTGTACAGGATCCCGGGGAGGTTCACGATCTAGCGGATATCGAACCAGAGAAATTGAAGCAGTTGCTTAAGCTCTGGGATCAGTATGTGCTTGAGACGGGTGTTATCCCACTTTGTCCTGATCTTGGGGAATTTTTGGAGGCGACTGAGGCGCAGATGCCTGAGAATGCGTGGATGGAGTTTGATTATTGGAAAGATGGAGCGAGAGATGAGCCGGAGAAGTTTACTCGTCAGCCGCCGAGGTTTCAGCGGACTGTGAAGCCCTTCTGAAGGATTGTAGAACTGTTATTATTGAATCCCTGAACCCCTGAATTATCCAAACAGACCAAAACAAATAGAAATACCTTACAAGTCTAACGCCTTTGTTTCAGAACATGCAACTTGCCGATAACTCCTTGAGTAACCGCGGGGTAAAGGGACTCGCCAGGATACAGAGACATCCATCAAAGACATCCATCAAAGACACAATAATATCCCCTGAACCCAACACTCCCTATCCCAGGAGCACCATGAATCCCAAAATGTCACCAATCATGAACGGCAAACTAATGTACTTCGACGAAGTAGCCTGGGACAGAAGCGACGACGAACTATCATCCTGGAAAACAACCCTCTTTACCTCTGAATCCATGAAAAGAATAACAACATTAATCAAAACCCACCGACAGGGCATAGCAGACCAACTCTTCACCCCCCAAAAAGGCTCCTTCAACATGATAATCCGTCTCCGCTTCATCGACGGTGCCTCAGCCGTAATCCGCTTCCCAATCCCAGGCTACTCAATCTTCCCCGACGAAAAACTCCACCATGAAGTCTCCGTCATGCGATTTCTCGAGCGAAACACAGGAATCCGCATCCCACACATCCTACACCACGGCAGCAGAGCCGAAAGTCCGCCCGGCCTCGGCCCGTTCATTATCATGGAGTATATCGACCATAACGCTGATTTGGTTGATGCACTGAATGCACCCGGAATACCGGATGAAGAGCGACCTGCTCTTGATCCCAATATTGACGAGGATAGGCTGCGTTCGGTGTATAACCAGATGGCGGGATTGTTGCTGCAGGTTGCTAAACACTCGTTTCCGCGTATTGGATGTATATCCAATGCTGCTGCGGACGAGTTCGATGATGAGTGCGTTGTTGAGCACAGGCCGTTGAGTATCAATATGAATGAGCTTGTGCAGGTTGGTGGTGTTCGTGCTGAGGATCTACCGGGGATGAGCGAGACATTTGCAAGTGGTGCGGAGTATTTACTTGCTCTTGGGGAGTTGCATATGACGCATCTTTCGTCGCAGCGGAATGATGCTATTGATGACGCGGAGGATTGTAGGATGAAGTATATTGCGCGGTGTTTGTTCCGGAAGCTTGCGAGGGAGGGACGACTTTGTTGGACTAGTGAGGAAGGGGTGTTTAAGTTGTTCTGTGATGATCTACGGCCGGCGAATGTGCTTGCCAACTCGGACTTGGGGTATGAGATATCCGGGGCTATTGATTGGGAGTTTACTTATGCTGCTCCCTTGGAGTTTGTGTATAGTCCGCCGTGTTGGCTGCTGCTTGAACGGCCGGAGTACTGGGAAGACGGGCTTGATGACTGGGAGCGGGTGTATGAGGCTCGGTTGGAGGTTTTCTTGCAGGAGCTGCGGATGCGAGAGGATGTTGATATTCAGCGTGGGGTTATTGGGGAGGAGAATCGGCTTTCTGGTCATATGCGAGAGAGCTGGGATAATGGCGGGTTCTGGGTTAGTTATGTGGCGAGGAGGAGTTGGGCCTTTGATGTTATCTACTGGGCGAGGATTGATCGGAGGTTCTTTGGGGAGGGGAGTTTGGAGGATCGAATTGGATTGTTGAATATTGAGGAGAGGGATAGAATGGAGGAATTTGCAAAGAGGAAATTGGCTGAGAAGGAAGAGGGGGGTTTAAGGAGTTGATATTGCACTTTTGTGTCTCGTTTTAGAAGTATATAAAGGTTGGAATAGGGTTATCTGGTGTGAATACTAAGCCGAAGCTGTCTGTCCCATTAACATACTACATATTTCGTTTCCGATGGTTATATTCATTATATCTGTAGTTAGTTCCACTCGGAATCGACAATAGGTTTCTTTTCTAATGCACTTTCTACTCGAGAGATCGAAATGCCTCTCCAGGGTATTATTTAGCTTATATTTTGCAGTTGCTTGAACTTTTCTATGTCCTCGGCCTAATTTTGACTTGAGAATGTGGTTTTATGTAGATCATGTATCCTTTAGGCATGAAAATGCAACCTTGGAAGTGTAGGTATATATCATATTCTATAGTACATCAATAGTCGTGTAGATCACCAGTCACAGGGAGTTGTGTATATTAGCAATGTTGTCAGGACCTTCTACAATATAGAACCTATAGAGTCTCCCGATCCAAGTTCATTTTATTTTCAATCTCATTTGGAATATTCTCACAAATTCAATCTGATGACCATCCGAGCTCGTCGTCATATCCCCGAGAACCGGCGTGATTGCGGGGAAACCAACCACGTCGAATTTCTTTGCGACAACTCCGTACTTTGTATCTTGTACGAAGTATGCTTTATTTAGGTTTAACCCGGGCTTGATCCATCATGGAGGTAATTTGAATCTTCCTCGCCTTGTTCCTGACCCAAACTAACCCGTGAATTCTTATCCACAGGTGCCAAAAGCCCGGGGACCTGGCAGGTCCGGCCCGCGTCGACGGACAGGGTGCCTGACATGCAGGGCCCGCAAGGTCCGATGCGACGAAGGAAAACCAAACTGTTCCAGTTGCGATCGACTGCGTCTACGATGCGTCTACAAACTACCCATCGCCCCCAGCGTGGGGTGGGGTTCATCATCAATTCGTCCATCAAATTTTACAACTGCATCGCCGAGTAATACAGCGGACCCAGGAAGTTCAGACTCCTCCGCTGTAGCCGCGTCTGCATCCCGCTCACCCGACATCAACTTCTTCAGTACCGTTCTCCGCGCAGATGGCCACACAATCCCGGCGCCGACAAACCTACTCCGGCAGCTCCCTACAGAGCCAGAATCGTACCCGTCCGAGTTTGATATGCTTGGATTTATGGGCGGGATCACTTCTGAGCTGGAACAGAAACACCTGGACTTGACAACCGGATCCCTGATGACTTTCACCGCTAGTCCGGCGTCGCAGTCACTACCCGCGACACTCACACCAGGCGTGGATGAAGGGAACTTTTCAGCAGACCTCCGTGCTCCACTTACTCCAGATACCCCGTCTGCGCCTATTGATAGGGCCTCCACAGGAAGCGGCTCGGAGGGTTCAACTACGCGGCGCAGCTTGTCCGACGCAGGCGGTACTTCGTATGAGGACCAGCTACTACAGCACTTTCTGACTATTGACCCGCCGGCTGCTTTTTTTGCGCCGATAAACATCGAGTGGAAGTATATGCGGCCAGCGCTACTGGCACATGCGCGAGATTCTAGTCCACTTTTGAATGCTGTATACTGCTATGCAGATGTCCATAAAGCGATGATGGAAGGGAAAAGATGGCGCTGGGCGCCTGCCTTTTATAGAGGTTCCAGTTCGGAGATCCAAGCTTGTATTCATGGCGAGGTGACCGATTCCACACTCATCAAAGTTTTGGGTGCTGTTTTTCTCTTAATGCTATCCGAGGTATGTTCTGCTTGGTCCCGGGATCGAGCGGACTTGGCTCATATTATCCCAGATTCTCTCGTCTCCCGAAATATGTACCGGGACTTCCTATATTCACTCCGGGTACCTTATTCTACAACGATTCTACGATCGTACCCGACATTGGACCGGTCTCGGTCATCTCCTGGTGTCATGGGTCTCGCTGCTAGATGTCAAGTCCCTGATTGCAGGCCGAGATGGCGATCCTCTCGCTGAGCTCGGCAATATCCCAGAACATATCATGCCACTGAAACCACTGGATACACAAACTTCCCAAACACGCCTGATAACAGCGCCCCCAGATACCAAAGAAGAAGACAGCATAGAAGATCCATTCCTCAGCCCCAATTATCTCGTCTACGAGGCCATCGTAGGCCCAGCATTCCGATTCTTCGCACAAGCCCAACAAGTCGTCCGACGAATAATCTGTCTCGACCTCCACCACCGCAGCCGGGGAACCCTCACCGACGAATTCGAAGTCCTCCAACTCGCCCACAAAGTCGGCGCAGACCTTGAAACACTCTGGCACCGACGTCCCTCAGTAATAGACGTCTACGGACGACCAGAAGCCCTAACAGATATCCTGAGCGCGTCTGTGGCATCGGAAATCTGTCGTACATTCCGACAATACGTGGCCAACTTCTTAGCGAACTTCATCTACTTGCACCGCGTTGCGTTTGCAATCTATCCCCGTACAGACCGTGTAAACGGTGCCGTCGACCAAATCATTCAACTGGCTACTGTTGACTCTACCGGGCCAGACCATCTGCCTGTCAGCTTCTTGTGGCCGCTGTTCGTTGCTGGCCTCGAGGGGACGGAAGACCAGCGCAAGTGGATTCTACATGAGATCCAGCGTGTGGCTGCTGCCCATGAAGTTGACGCGGCGCCTTCCGTCACTCGTCACCCAGCTGCTGATAGGGTTCTCGTGCTTGTGGAGGAGATGACGAGGCGACAAGACGTGTCACGTACATGGGCGGACTCGAAATGTGTGAGGCGGGAATTGTTTTCGGACTTTTTTATTGTTATTTAGACTCCATGTTGGAGACGAGATGTATATATGACTTTTTAATGGCTCGGTGGTGCGCTCATGTAACGAGTGAGTTTGCTTTTCTGGTTGAACTTTGGTGACGATCTCGTTCATATATAAACATTTTCTCATGAATTATGATACAAGAAGTTAGAACCACAACAAATATGCTAAACCGATCCGGATTCAACCGCTCGATATAATACTTTATCCCCACCAATACACCGTGATCGGTGCAGTAGATGACCTCGTTCCTTGCGCACATACGCCGCAAAACAAACAGCAGCGACCGCCACAGCCCCAGAACTGATCATCACCGGATACCCGAACTGAGCCGGCAGTGGAAAAACAATCGTTGAAGCAAAAGAAAGCATCTCAAAAACATTCTGCAGCGCCATTTCCGTCGCAGAGAAGCGGGCGCGAGTATGTTCCTGGATATTCTACATAATGCCATTCGTTTAGTACACGCAACGCACAATGCAATAGGTTGACGTCAGAGAAACCACTTACCTCCTGAACAAGGAACTGAACAGACAAATCAAATCCCCAAAGCCCAACCCGACTCAAAGCAACACCCGCAATCAACGTACCCGCCACGAACCGCGAGCTCGAGTCCCAAGCAACAAAAGCCACCGCAGCACCAGCCACACAGACAAATTGCCAGTTGAGGAACCACAGCCCGGACCGAATGGGTCCGATCCGGTTCATGATAATAGGCGCGGTCCATGTGCCAGATATCTCGGCGGCCACGGCGCCGATGCGCATGTAGCTAACCTGTAACGAGGTAAAGCCCGTGTCCAACAGGTATGTGGTCATTGTTGCGCCGAAGGATAGGACTGTTAGGTAGAGCAGGCTCAGGGCGAAGGATGCTAGGAAGACGGGGCTGGCTATGTATTCCTTCCAGGGTGCTAGTGTCTCTGGGAAGGAGTTGAGGATCTTGCGAGATGCGTTGTCCTGGGGATCATCGGCTCTACTATTTATATCATCTGCTTGTGTTGTAGGAGATTGTGTCTTTGTCAGGGCTGGGACGGATTGGTAGACCTGATAAATGGCCATATATTCGACTAGAACGGATGCGGTGTTCAGAGTGAATACTGTCCAAATTGCGTATCGGGTTGAGATGCTGTCGATTAGGGAGATGAATACTGGTGCTAGGAGTTTGCAGAAGAGATCGATTCGTCTCATTGAAGCGTTCAATTCTGTTGTTTGATCAAAGTTAGATATTGTAGAGCTTCATGTCGCTTTAGGTTTCTCACCTTGTCGAGGGACATTGATACTATCCGAGATCACAATTGCCTAGTATCAGGTTATCAGCGATGTCTCTTCCTAGAATAAAAATGTGTATCTGATGCATGGAGTCAACCAGACAACCCAAATACGATTCCCCGTACATACCCAGTCCCGTTCCACAGCCACCGTATTAGCCGTAGCAGCCAATTTCTCCATACAAGCCAGCAAGCCCTGGACAACGAACAAGGCGATCGTAACCGCCCAAGAGTCCGTAGACACGGTTGCCACAAAGCACAAACAAGACACCGCGACGGGGACTCTTTGCCACACTACTCGTTTGATTAGCCATTGGCCCTGAATGATAACACGGTGAAACATAACACAGTGCAATACCCAAATCAACATCGACCTACCAATAGAATACCTCACAGCCACAAGCCGATCCGAACGATCAACTTGCGCACCCAACCAGGACGATAGCGCGACGGCTGAAAACGCCCGCACTAGAGCGTATATCGAAGCATACAGTAGGGTCCCCGGAAATATCGAAGCTAGGAAGAGCACAGCGCCGAATTCGAACATGCGTGAGTTCCACGCTGAGAGAGTGTGCGAGATGTATAGGCGTGTTAGTACTGAGCGGGCTTCTGGTGCTGGGATGTCATTTGAGGTTGGCGAAGCATCATCCGATGTCGGTAACAAATTGCTGGAGACATTGATGGTACTGATGCTTTCTGATGAACGCCGGCTAGGCTCTAGGGGCCTGCTTTCGAAATCCATCTAAAAGCGGTTCTGATAATTTACAGCAGGTGTGCAAGTGTCTAATGGGGTGTTTATGGGGGGAGAGATTAAATTGGGTGACGGATCAGCAATGCCGCGGGTGGGCTGAGGACCTTTTGGGAAACTTCCAGAGGTGGAATTGTGTGCTATTTGTACGTTTTATATAACAAAATATCTCTGTAACAACATATTTTTGAGTCGATCAAGTTGGATACTATATCTTTTCTAGAGAAAGACGATCAAAAATGGCAGATACAAGAAATGCAATAAATGGTATGTGGTATATGGGCCCAATTCCCAATAAAATTCAATAAAAATTACAAGCTATAGACGGTATCCCTCTCTTTAATTCACCCACTTGAGTCCTTCGGGAGATGATGTCGTCGTCCGTCGGGCAATCACCTCGACAACCTTTCGGCGCACACCCTCACGGTGGGCATATTTTTCGAGGAAGTAATCGACCACAGGTCTCCGCGATGCGTGGCCCTGGCGCACAACCTGCTCAATCTCTCTCTCAGAGGGAAGAGTGAAGTGGGCATGAGGGTAGTATTTGTAATCTCCATCGCTCAGAAGCGCAAGGCGGGATGCCTTGTTGGGGATCTGGAAGAAGCTGTTCACGGTTTTATCCGAGACCTCTTCGAGAGTGGCGGGCTGCCACTCGGCCTGGCGCGCAGGCTTGGACATCAGACGGGCCTTGACACCCTCGACGAAATCAGGGTGGCGCATGAACTTGGCAGCGACCTCGTGCTCGCGCTGGAAGGTCTCTGAGATGGTCCACTTCTTGCCTAGACGCATCTGGCGCAGGGTCACCTTCAGAGAAGTCGGGGAGCGTCCTGACAGGGTCTCCAATGTCTTTTGTGCCCACTCCTTATGCTCGGTTTCCTTCTCCAAAGCCTGGATGATCTCCTCCATAGTGTTGAATCCGAAGCAGCGGTCAATGGCAGTGCGCAGGCTACCAGCCATGAGCATAGGCTCCTCCTCAAGCGGGGGGAGGCCAAGAGAGAACTCGGCCATGGTCTTGTTCACGATTTCCAAACGCTCGGGAAGCTCGACATGGTCGGGGAAAGTCAGCTCGGAAAGACGCTGTGCCACACTGCTCAGAACACTCGAGTGCAGGTAGTGTGTGGCAATGCCTGCATACAGAGCCTGGACACCCTTCAGGCGCTCCGAGGTCAGAGCCAGGTATGTGCCGGTCTCACCATCGAGACGCGGGAGGAAGAACGAGCCGCCAACGTCGGGGAAGAAGCCAATGGTGGTTTCGGGCATAGCAAAAACGGTACGCTCAGTCGCAATTCGGAAGGGGGCGTGCATGCTGAGGCCGACACCACCACCCATGGTGATTCCATCCATAAATGAGATAACAGGTTTCGAGTATGTAGCGATCAGGTGGTCGAGACGGTATTCGAGTCCGAAGAATTCTGTCGATGCTGTTTGTCCTTCCTCTCCACTCTCATTTTGCTGCGCCAGGACAGCAACGTCGCCTCCTGCGCAGAGAGCCTTGGTGCCCGCTCCGGAGATGAGGATCATGTTTGCAAGATGAGATTTCTCCCACTCCTATTCATCCCACGCTTAGTATTGTATGTTTCTGAAGTTCCGGGTGTTTATTCTAACCTTCAACCGAGGGAGAATCTTGCGAGCCATCGAGCCATTGAGGGAGTTGAGCTTCTTGGGTCGGTTGAGCTCAACGCTGCGGATTCCATAGATCGAGTTGAACAGAACATCATCGCGCTCATCGCCGGGGAGCTCTTTGGGAATATCAGGAGTAGTTGACATCTAACAATAGTAAGCAAGTAATCACTGGATATCGGGATTCTCTCCGAACAGGGACGTACCATAGCTGTTGCCCGAAAGGCAGGGTTGGTCACCTTTGCGCGTAGAGGCATTGCTGAAGGAACGCGCGAGATCCAGCTCGGCGAGGAGACGCGATTGAATTGTCGAAGTAACATTAGAACTGGAATATGACGAGAACCAGAGAAGGGGGTTATGTGGTGACAATCAGGTGTTTCTCCGCTTTCCTTGACCTCGGGAGTTTTTCGCTGGATTTTCTTTCCGCTCCGAGGATCAACTCCGCCCATAACCGACAAGCTCGGAGGTACATTTCGGCGACATCACCGCAAATTAATGTCATTCTTTTATATAGTCCAAATAGAAACACATATCATGACTGTGATATATAATACAAAATGTCAGCTAATTACTGCATATGTTATAGCCACCAGACCGACTCGAAGAAGTGATAACGTTCGAAGTATAGATGATCTATTTGTACACAGCTAGATAATGCCAAAACAAAAAAAAAATAAGAATCAGAGAATAATACAATTAGACGTTCTTCCATGTAGACTTCATCCGGCTAAAGTCCAGCGGATACACCTTCTCTCCGTTTACTGAAGGCGAAAAGAGAGTGTCCACCTTGGCCAAGTCCGTCGAATGCGAAAGCAGGATCTTGTGCAGTGCATTCTTCTCAATAACCAATCTTGCTGTCTCCAAGACATTCTTCACATCCAAATCCTCGACGCTGATAGTTCGTGCGTGGTTGCCGAACTTTTCGACGGCATCAGAGAACATCTCATTCGGCTTCAGTGTAACGAATGTAGACCGGCCCTTCTGATACCAGCCATGAGCTTTGACGAGATTTCTGATGAAGAATGGACTGGCGGCTTCATCGATACCGATGCTGTTATCAACAACAATTAATTCGCCGCGTGAAAGCCGGTGGCTAAGGGCAATGCGCCAGGCTTGGTCGTAGATCTTTCGGGGCAGATCAGTCGAGAAATCACGAGGGTGAGGTCCGAAAGCGACACCACCACCTCGTCGAACTGGCGACATTTTATCACCCGCACGCGCACGACCGGAGCCCTTCTGCGCGTACAGCTTCCTGTGACTACCGTGCACATCGTCCCTCCACTTGGTGCTGGCTGAACCTTGTCGGGTGCTGTCACCCTCGTAGATGACTGCGCGGTGGAGAATATCGTGACGAGTAGGCATCTGAAGTAGCCTCCGGGAGTAGTGGACCAGACGCTGGGGTTCCAAGTTGGGCCACCGGTAGGTCATGACCTGAACAGGGGTTTGGCCCCCTGGTCGTTGTGCTTGTTCGACCTGGACAGCATCCGTAGTTGCCACTGGGGGCTGTGTTGTGGCTTCGGTTGCCATTGAGCGTGTGAGGCATCGTTGCTGTATGATTCGATACGCTGTCAGCCAGTGCGTCCTGGAACCGGAACGAGAAAGAATTCATGGAGTGCACTAACCGTCACCTGCTTCTGGCCTGACATGAGTCCACCAGAGCTGCGGGACAGCAGTCTCAGCGACCGCATAACATCGTTACCTGGCATTGTGAAAGTCACTGGGTGATCGCCGTATCAGTTGGTGGTGTCCAGAGTCTTGAATGGAGCAAAAGTTGATCCCGGGCGGTGGGTGCTAGCAGAATCTTGGCGCTATACTATGATATTGCTTCCGTATACTCCGTACAAAAGCTACATTCATTATAAGCGTAATATAAATTATCTTATCCTCGAGATATATCAAAAATGTACTTAGTATACATTTCATTTAATTAAACTATGATACAGAATATTAGGTGTACTAGTAAAACATTTGAAAGGACCAAATACTATATCGTCATGCGCCTACAGTTACTCTTAGTATTAGATCGATTAACTAACTAGTTAACTAGTTAGTTAGTTAGTTATGTATAGACTTAATATTTTATACTAGGATGCCCCTAAGTATTGTGTGGTGAAAATTTTGTGCTTACTGACTTATACGTCCACGGGTAGTATCCAGAGAGATATATACTTAACACCACTTACTTGTCCAATTTAGGTAAGAGTCTTATTATCCTCACGTCATTGCTACATATGCACCTACTTATAGAGTCGGTCTTCCTCTTCTTCATCACCTTCTCATTCTTGAAAACCACAACTTCAGAGACACAACATACACAACTACAATGACACAACCACACAACCACAAAGACACAATAACCAGCAACCTGCTGAAAGATACTGGAGGAGCGGATATCGAAGTAGAGGATACCTCCACGCTGCATACTATCGGGTAAGGGTTTTGTGGCACCGTGTGGGCGGCATCTGAGACAGGTTCTGCGTTCAAAAGGGAGGACGGTGGACCTGATCGATCTTTAATAAACGACTTTGAAATGCACCACCGAGTTATCCAAAGCTTTCGAACGCTTCCAACCCTACAATTCCAAATCCAGATTCCAGCCTGCTATGATTTTATCGAGGCAACGGACCAGAAATGGTGGTCCGTAAACCATCAAATGTTTCCACCAGGCTATACGGCACCATGCAATATGATCCAGTCTCAACGTATACCGCCTTTCTCCGACACTATAAGACGAGTTCTTATTAGGAAGTACTGTCCGCCAAAGATCATGCAAGAAATTATCGCTAGCGATCCGAATAAAGACTGCTTGGTAAGGCCGTATCTCGGCCGGAGACGAACACGAAAGCCTCATACTACTATGTCGCAATTCACAGCGTTTTCTCTACGGAATTTCCCACTTCATATCGACCAATTCGAAGAACTCGGCATGACAACGCACGATGTAAGTCAGTACGCAAGTGTTATGGCAGAAACTCTCGCCATAATGCACTGGGTTGGCGAGATTGATGGGAATGATATCGAGTTTGTTCTTGCTCCACCTTGTACGGATCCTCCTCTTAAAATGGAGTCTGATGTCCTTGGAGATCATTCTATGTGGGTTCTCGACTTTGATTTGTGTAGGAGGATGGCAATGGATTCAAAAGGAGTGGAACAAGCTGCTGCTGCCTTTTGGGGCAATGATCCTTATTATCCCCGACCAGGCCTTGAGGGGGATATTCTATGGAGTGTGTTTCGAGAATATTACATCCAGATCAGTGGGACCTGTATTGGAATTGTGAATGAGCCACACGAGGCAGAGAGACGGCGCGCCCTATCAAGGCAGTTCATTGACTTGGTAGAACAGAAAGGGAAGATGAGGCAGACGAAGAAGGAAAAAGAAAAAGAAAGCGAATCTGAATTAATTTCACTATTTCAAGTTTGACATTGATGCGTAGTTGCTATGTGCACAATGTAGCCTAATATAACTACCTGGGGGGACGGACGGCGCCATTAGGAGGTATCACGTGACTGGTTAGGCCCGAACAGAAAAAGTTCCCCGGGAAGACAACAACATCGGATCTTCAAGGCCAAGCCCATCATAACCCCCAAATCCTCAAACCATGGCCCACTGCGAGCGGGCTTCGAAGCCCCTGCTTCAATGCCTTCGCAATACTTACTCTAGAGGCGTGGCTGGAGTCCAGCTCCAAACGCGAGCCTTCCAATCGACCGCCAACGTTCGAGAGCCCGAAGCTGAATCCCCGAGCCAACCTTTCCATAAGGCACCCGATCCCTCTCTTGTCACGAGTCCCCGTCTTGAAAGACGGTTGCTCCGACAGGGAACCGCCCCCGTTGGATCTCGTCGTCGCCGTGCCGCGCTCCAAGACTCCGAGAACCTTCCTTTTGAACAACTGCCCTACCAATGTTTCCAAGAAGCCCGGAAAGTTTTGCTTGCGGACCGTGAAGAAAAGTTGAAGGAGATTGAGACGATGAGACAGCGCCTTGCCAGACAGGAGGCTCTGTCCGTCGAGGAGGCCGGAGGAGAAAAGGCGAAGAAATCCCGCGTTACTGCGATGCAATTACACCTGGAGCGCCTGAAGGTTCTGGCCGATATTAACGACCCCCTGGTCAAGCGAAAGTTCGAAGATAATGAAGGTAATCATCTCTGGGTCAACTAATGAAATTGAGCTGAGGCTAATGGTTTGTTTTCTATCGATCCAGGTGACATGTCCAAGCCCATCTACCGCTTTTTGGCCGACCGCAAATGGCGCGAATACCGCCGCAAGGTTCAGGTCCAGCGTATCACCCAGATGAACGTTATTCCCGATGTCCTGCCTCACTGCGACCCCGTCGTCGAAACAAAGTTGTACTTCGGCAAGCGACAAGTCCAAGCCGGTGAATTCGTCGAAGCGAAACTCAGCACAAGCGCGCCTAAACTCGATGTGCAAATGTTCGAGGGTGGTGAAAAGTTGGTCACCATTGCAGTTGTTGACCCTGATGTCCCTAACGTCGAGAACGACAACTTCGATTATAAGACACACTACCTGGCCGTCAACGTCCCCATCTCAGCCACCTCCACCAAGGTCGATCTTGCGCAGCTTTTGGAAGATTCTCAGGTGGTTCTCCCCTGGCTACCACCTGTTGCCCAGAAGGGAAGTCCCTACCACCGCCTTTCTCTCTTCGTTATGGAGCAGAAGGATTCCCAGCCTCTCGACTTTGCCGCTGTGAAGGCTAAGGAGAACAGCCGCGACAACACACTCCTTCGCACTCTCCAGTCCCGTTACCACCTCAAGGCCATCGGTGCTCACCTGTTCCGTACCCAATGGGACGACACGACCCTGGAGGTTATGAAGGAGATTGGATTCGACGGTGCCAATGTGGAACTGCGCCGCAAGAGAGTCGAGCCTCTGCCATATAAGAGACGTAACCCCTCTTCGTTCCGCTGATCTTGTTTGTCTTGAAGCCTTTGTATTGTACAATTTGATATATGTATGAATATGCACACTGTTTTAATCCTTTCCAACCAAACTCCATGCGTATGCTTAAACAAAATGGGCCCGAGTGCCACACGTCGGTAAACCGTAATCCCCCTGTCTGGTATAATGTACACTGTATAATCCTCAAATGTTCTGGGAATCCAGTTGCGCCGGTTTCAACGGATTGGTCACCCACTCCATCTTCGACAAAGGCCATACCCTGGCAATTATCTTTCCATTAATAAGACCCATGGGCACTGGACCGTAATTCCTCGAATCCCTAGACCAGGGAAGATTGTCGCCAGCCAGAAAGACATGACCTTCGGGGATCTGCACAAAAGATCACAAGTCAGCAGTTGAACCCAACCAGAACCAAAACATATAACCCACCTGAATCATGTTCCCCTCCTTGCCAATACTCGTACTCAGCGGCTTATCTTGACAGACAAAATCCCCAGGCATTCCCACTACCCGCTTGGCCACATGCACGCCTTGAAAGTTCGGGTGACCGTAGCGCACGACATCTCCGACCTCGATTCCCTTTCCGTTGCGGTGGACGCGCGATATCAGGAGCCAGTCACCACGTACATCGAAAGTAGGGTACATTGACGGGCCCTCGCTGAGCTGGACAGTTATCAGGTGCTCCCATATCAGCGCACAAGCGCAGAACGTGCTGGTGCCATTGAGCGCAAGCCGACCAATAGTGCGCAGATTGGTAGCCCGTATTGCTGACCGGATTAAGTGCTCCATCTGTGGTGAATTGGAAGCATGGTCTTGCTCAGATCGAGCTGCATCGACCGTTCCGCGGTCGGAATCGGTCATGTGACCGTAAGGAGCATTTAAAATCCTTTTTTTTGCTCCGCCTTTTCCTCTTCTCCCAACATCAGTCAATCGAGCCTGTGTCTTGAACCAGCAATTGACAGGATATCGCCGTCGCATTGGATTTCGATATCCAGAAGCCTTCCAGCTATATCAGCTGCCCATTAATGTTTGGGTGCTGGGCTGAGAAGGACCTGGATTTTCAATTCATGCCTCGATTATTTTGAGCACCTCGTCGATCACTAGAGATGCTTAAAACAGTCGATATCCTTTACATATACACACATTACCCCTACCCCTGCCCCCAAATCCCTTTTGGGATGTTCGCTTCTCCAAATGCTAGAGCTTGCCGTCGCCGAAATACATAACCAGGACGAGCACGTGTGGAATATGAAGCAAGATGAACACAACCAGCCTATCTTGTTAGATAGACTGTCCCCCAGTGTGCCTCACTTTGACCCCATTTCATTATGGGACTGGGTTCTTGAGGCATACGTAGTGGGGAGACATCAATTAGACAATTTATTATCATTTTCAAATTCTCATGCTCTCTTAATTTCTTTTGTAGCAGCCTCCTTGAACAATATCAATTGACGTTCATCCATGTGTCAAATCAAATTCGCTTTTTGAACAACGAATCAGCATCTAAGAACAATGTCAGTCCAAGTCCAGGCAAAGCCAATTAACACGCATCATACATACCGGGATGCTTCTCAACCGCCTCAATGCCCTCCCTCTTCTTCGCCTTCTGTCGATGATCCACCCCATACCTCTTATTCCGCTCCTCAAGCAACGAATCCAACCCCGCAGGATGAGCTATCTTCACACTCTCATGCGATACAAAGCTGCCCATCAACTGCGGCTGACCTAGAGGGACAGGGTCTCCACGATCAATCTGCCAGAAATGATAAGTCTTGCCATAGATAGGCGCAACATCCTGCATCTCCGCCGTCTCGGCAGCTTCCCATACAGCATCAGGCACACCAGCCGGTGCTGGCATGACCAGCATACCGCTCTTGACCTCGAACTCGTGTGTGTGCCAGAGCTTACGCTCTTCGGTGGGAAGAGTCGCGAAAATCCGCGGCGAGACCATGTATTCCACGCCGATGAGGCGGGCGTTTGCATTGGGCGAGTCGTAGATCAGGCATTGGCGGACATCTGGGTGTGATATTAATGTCAAGTACGTACTTGGGTCATTCAGTTTCCCTTTTTTTTTTTTTTTTTTTTTGTTCTATAAAGACTGTTGTTACATACCCTCTGTTAAATGAGTGCAATAGTGATTGGCTTCGACACACCGGGTTGGATCGTTGGCGTAAATGTGGAATGCATGGAGATGTGCGCAGATTTGTTTTACTGGCGTGAAGTCTTGGATCATTGCAGCTCCGCTTTCAAGAACTCGACTCTTCGTTGTCCGTGGATCGCCTGGGAGTTCATTTGCATTGGCGCAACAGCTCTTTCCGGGGGTTGACATTTTGCCGTATGTAGGTTGAGTTCGAAGGTTGTATCCACGAATTTGTGAATGAATGTTTGCTAATGGAGTCTTCAAACGACATTAACTGCGAACTGCATAGTTGAATGATATGAATCCGTGAGGCAAGTTTCTTGACTTTGACGTCACGATGAATGTTGATTTCCTATTTGGGACTACTTACTATTATAGCTACATTCAGAGGTGGCGAAGTGGCTATAGAGTATATATATTGAAGAGGGGAACGCTCAAGGCTGTATGCTCTGAGGCACACGGGTCGATTCAGCACT
>LACB01000524.1:0-18833 GCA_030142185.1 Penicillium thymicola
AAAGAAGAGAGATGATGGTCATAGATAGAAAGTGAGATTCCAAGACTTGAGAGCAAAGAAATCTTGCTCCAAAGCCATATGTTTCCTCTTCTGCCTTTTTTTTTCCCCTAAACGAATATGTAATGATGTGAACTATAATCCGAACTAAATACTTTGAAAGTCCTTGTGGCTATCCATTTACCTCGGTGGTTATTGGCCGTCACAGCTGAGAGGCAACTCTGATATTGACAGAAAAGCAGAATTGCCAATAAACAATTGTTTGCAGGGGTTAATCGACGAGTAAAGTCGTCGAGTCTTATTGCTCAATGAATCTTAAATGGCATCCAGATCTGTGTCTCGGTCCGAAGAAAACCAATGGCGGAGGGGGCAATTGTGGTATAGACACACCTTTATCAATCCGCTATCCCCGCTGTTGCTCGTGGATTTCAATGACCATGTACTGAGGGCTGAGGCCATTTACCGCGTGCTCGAATGCCAGGCTTATACACGTAAAGAACGAATGGGATTGGGATGAGGGCCATGCCCACGAAGCCCAACAGACTTGACGCCCAAGGAACACCCATGCGACGGTACATGATGGTCGCGAAGAGTGGGGAAGTACCACCGAAGATGCTGCGCAGGAAGGTATTGACCGCAATGGCACTGGCAGAAAAGCGAGTGAAAGTCTCTACCAGGTAGGTAATTCAGGGAAGACTGAAATATAGTGAAGAAGCCCAACCCCATGGAGGCAGCTCCAATCACTGGACACAGCCAGAATATGTTCTTAGGACTCGTCCAGCCGAGAATGAACATGCCAGCGGAAAAGAAGATGGAGCCAAGCATCATGGGCGGGAGCCGCGCCTCGGGTACAGCGCGATTGCCGTTTGCACGGAATCTTTTGATGTAGAATTTCTGGTTGAGGAGGTTAACGATCGCTCCGAGAATCATACCGGTTAGAATTCCTAAGAAAGGCAGGTTTCCAACGAGCGGGTTCCACCCTCGAGTCTCTTGGAATTCGACTGGGAACGAAGCAAGACTGAGATAGAGGATTCCGTACACGAATGATGCATACAGAGTGACGAAGAAGCAGATAGGCGTGACTAAGAGACGGAACGGCCGGAAGAGATACTTGTCAGCCATATCCTTGAGGCTATAATCCATTTCTTCATGGCGGGCGTGCAAAGCCCAGTTCCCGGTGGTGATACGCAATCTTCGAGCTTTGTGGACCAGCAGCGCTGGGGGATAGGTTTCATCGAGAAATATGACGCCAAGCGTCAGCATCAGATGTTGGAGAATGCCGGGTATCTGGATAGTAGTCAGTAGAACAACCTCTAAGCAGGCAAAGCAGCCATTTCATCAACTTACATATTCTGTCCATCTCCACCCAGGATAGCTATCAACAATCGCACCGCCCACAATCGGACCAAATACTGGTCCACCCACCAGAGCCATCGCGTAAGCCACGGTCGCAGCTCCACGTTGTTGAGGTGACCAGATGTCTGCCAATACACCGCCAGTATTGGTGATGGGGGCACCGCCGAAGAACCCGGCAAAGACCCGGGTGATCATGACACTCTGGACATCTTTAGATGCGACCGTTGCAAAGGAAAACATGATCGAAATGAAATACGGAACTAGAACCACGTTTTTCCGCCCGTAAAGCTCGGACAATGGAGCCCAAAGGATAGGTCCCAGCCCGAACCGAACAACATCATACTTGTACCGAGTGTGGCAGTGATTTCACTGATATGGAATTCTTTCGCGATGCCCGGGATGGCGAGCGAGTATCTAGCAAGATATTAGTATGGGAAGCACTGGTTTTCCCTCTTTCAACAAGAGTATCTTACATTGAACTTGCCCGAGTGGCACCTAAGTTTTCCAAGGATAGTCAGCAACTAAACAAAAGAAAGGGATAATGCATTTCCAAATCACTTATCCATGGTAGTCATAAAGAATGGTGGTGAGGGCCTTCTTCCTAAAACTCCAATTGATCGGGCGATATGGATCATCAGGCCCGTCAAAGTCGACAACAGTATCATCGGCGGACTTGATATGACTGATTGGGTGAGTGAAAGCGGCTGTTTGGCCAGGTTCGCGCAGTCGAACCTTTGACATAAACGCCTGCTTAGGCAGGGGCTTCTCCCCTCATTGTAGGCTCCGTAGCCTGCTTATGCTTGGCTTTTTCTAGATCTTGCGTTAACATTATGAAGGAACTTTGCAGTGGAGAAGCTAGTTAGATTAGAGAATTTAAAGTTCGCAATATATACCTAGGTATAAGTTTGGCGGATACATCCACTTTTATAATTCGATGGATTTGTTAAAGAATCTGAGCTTCCAAGGTTGATTTGGTACTATCGTATGTATAAAAGATCCGAAATCCCGCATAAATTTTATCTACTTCAGACTTTTGGCTCTTAAATCAATAGATAGATATTTTCTCCTTAATTTGAGCTCTCCAATGTTAGAGCACCCTACTTGCATTCTGCTGAAATGGTATCCTACCCTCCCCAATCTTGCTGCTACCAAGGGTTCAAACATTATGGGCAGCCACAAGGTTCATTATCCATGCTGGGTGACGTCAAAGTCTACACCAGTCACCCTCCTACCAAGTCAACGGAAAATGGGATTTTGATCTAAGTCCTTAACAGGATCCACCTCGACATTCACTATTTCTCACTCTTGATAGCCTCACGGATATCACCGGCCATCGTGTGCCAAATGCCCAACTCATTGCAGATCAGTTTGCCATGAATGGTTAATTTGCTATTATACCAGATCTGTTTGACGGTGATGCTGTGCCTTTGAACAAGCCAGGGGAATTCGATATGGAGAAGTGGAGAAACGGGGGATATCACCCGGAAGGAAAGAAACATCTCCCCCCGACTGTGGATCCAATTGTGGAATCCTGCCTGCGCGAAATGAGGACGGAATTCAACTGCAAAGTACGTATGTTCCAAGTCAAATACAATGGTATTAGTATTAGCCGGGTACTAGAGGATTGGTGCTGTGGGATATTGCTTCGGCGGCAAGTATGTCGTACGGCATCTGCACCCGGGGAAAATCGACGTGGGCTATACAGCACACCCATCCCATATTGAAGAAGCCGAGCTCGAGGCCATTCAAGGCCCACTAGCTATCGCTGCAGCAGAAACAGACGGAATATTCTCCGTTGAAAAGCGACATGTAACAGAGGGTATCTTAAGGGAGTTGAGCCTTCCTTATCAAATCAACCTCTATAGCGGGGTTAAGCATGGCTTTGCGGTCCGAGGTGATCTAGCAATCCCTGATGTGAGATATGCGAAGCGAAGTGCTTTTGTGCAAGAAGTTGAGTGGTTCAATGAGCATTTGAATTAGGAGGACCTAGTCTAGCTTAGCTGTTTTGGTGCGAGAGAGACCTTGACGAGAATATTGTGTATTTAGTTTTCCAATCACAAAACATAGTTCTATGTTTCTTCAAACTGTTATTAAGACCGAACGGAAAACTGGACAAGGAAACATCGATCTATTTCTATCCGCTTTTTCCTCTAGAGAATTTTATGTAGTTGACCAACTTCATTTACCAAGTTAATCCACATTATCTATGGTATAGTAACTTCACATATCTTTGCAATTATGAGTCAAGTTCAAGAAATACCAAGTCATTTCATTCTAGTACAGGTCCTCATACACTGACGTGAGACAAGATTCGCAACTAAATACACCACAAAAGCACCTATAACTCCATCCATATTTATGAGATCAAATGTATTGACTTGCTGCTCTAGAAGAGCTCATCTCTAGGAAGGTCTGGGCTCACTGGGCCGACTGCACGGAGAGGTTGAACTACAATGGTGGGGGCCCTGGGTGGCCCCCGCAGTAGGACCCCCCGGCACCCCGCCGCCCACGCCAGCCACCAGTAATAAATATGGTATTTTATTTTTTCGAATAACTTCAAAATAAAATACAAAATAAAAAACATACAACAGTGAGGATTCGCTGGTGGTCACCCACCCAGCTACTTACTAACCGGCGTTGTGGCGAGAATCACCCTTGGTATATCGAGATATGATTGGATTACAAGTTGAACCTGAAACGCTTCGGCCCTCGGCATCTGCAAACAGCCCCAAAATGAGATATTTTTCAGTTCAATTCGTTGTTGTGGCTTTGTTGCCTTGCAGACCGACGACATTGTTTGCTGCACATTTATTTACCGGGATAAACCCTTCCGGGGGGCTAGGGTCAGCTGATACAGGGGTTACAGCCATATTCCGAAGGTTAACTTGTCAACTACCCTGCTTTAATTGAACATTTTCGGTCGATAATGTTTTCGTCCTTGGGGAAGAAATGGTCCCGGAGAAAAGAATGGTCTGAGAGAAAAAAAAAGATCATGTTAACTTCGTATTCGAATTTTGGGGATCTCCCTATCGAATTACTGCAAGCGATTGCATCTCGCTTACCGGCAGAAGATCTGTGCTCATTTCGGTTGTCTTGTAAGAGCATCTATGAGAACACTATGTACATTTTTCGCTGTACATTCTTCGAAAGGATAGAGACAAACCTATCCCTCAAAGGCCTTGAAAGGGTGGAAGCTATAGCAAACGATTCAGAGCTAGCACCGCATGTTTGTTCCCTAGCCGTGAAATATGTCGATAGGCCAGAAGATAAACTTGGAGAAGGCTTAACATGGAATCGACATTCCTCTGGCTATTTACTACTAGACGGAGATGTTCAGAAGTGGGCTGAGGCTCTGCGTGGTCTAGTGAACTGCACGTCATTTCACCTTATTCGGCAGGGCTGGTCTGATAAAGACACCCGTCTCGATCACTTTACATCCACTGATATCATAACACTAATTCTCAATGGTATCATCGAGGCTCATATCCCCGTCAAAGAACTTCTAATTGATTTCATACCGGAACTTTGTGGAGGAGCAAACGAACTCGATTTAAGACGCCTTAATATGCCTGATCTTTGGAAGCCAGAGATTATTGCTGTTTGGGCCAACTTGCAAGTTCTCCTGTTGAACTTTACAATGGAAAAAATTGGGATTGCCGACTGGATTGACCCAATAGTGCGGCATGCAACTGATCTGCATAAATTGACAATCGTATTCGATAACGGTTGGGCAGCACGCGGACTTATTGAACGCATTTCCTCCCTTGACACGACTTCGCAGCTGCAGGAACTCACACTAAAAGGGGTGACGAAATCAAAAATCAACGAAGCGAGCTTAAGCAAGCTATTACACAACTATCGGGACAGCCTTCGTGTCCTCAACACAGCTTGGATAACACTGGAGAGCTCAGGCTGGAAATCGATACTTAGAATCCTCAGCGAGTTTCCTATACTCAAGAGCTTCTCATTCAACACCCTAAGAGAAGCTCGCTACGATATCCAATTTCCGGTTGCTTCTGAAATCCCGACGGTAGACGAGGGTACAGAGTTTACATCCCGCCCTCGAAAGCGAAAAGACCGAACCTTCAATACCAGGGTCAGCTGCCGGGGACCCAATACAAAAGCTATTATTCAAAGACTTGCCGACTCAATGGAGATAGTCCGTTAACAGACAACGTCAAAAACCCTAAGATACCCTGACCTAGACCATTGGCCCTCAGTTTCTGACCGCGGTCAGAACCCAGATAGGAAGGCGGTGTAACCAGGCAGATCCGACTGATGGCTATCAGCAGCGCGTTCGTACAACACGTGGGGTCACCATCGATTGGTGACTAGCATGTCCACAACACCTGGATGCAAAAGCACCACCATGGCCGGCGTGATGCTCTCAGAGTGAGAACTTCCAACTGGCCCAGGTGGCCCTTCAGAGCGAGCCTCGATGGAAAAGCCCACCATGCAAAAGCCCCTGTGGTGATACCATAATAAATAACACTTAGGCTGAAAATGACTGCCAAGATAGTACCTACCTAATTGGGTTAGACCACTGTGCCAACAGTGATTTTTGCTGTGCCAACAGTGTTTAACGCCGTATTTTTTCCCACAGATTTCTTTCCGCAGGCTCGTGGTGGCCGCTCAATAAGAATCCGACTCCGCGCACAAAGCTCGGTTAACGAGAGTGGAAAGACGAGAAATCCATCGTGACAAGGTTCGATCCAACAAATTCACTACAATTGCAAAGAACAGGACATAACGTAGGAGAGGGAATTGTGTATGTGAAATCGCTGCTATAAAGAATTGTACCGCCATCTAAACAGATCCAAATGGAAAATACCGTATGACGACATCGGAGGCACAGGCTGCTTTTACTGATTTGACGTTGTATACTAATGCTGAGAGTTGTCTGATGGTAGGTGGGACACAACAATCGTCACATTGTGAGACATACCTCGCTGGTTCATAGCTAACAATGACAAGTGCGCCTCCGCAATCCGATGGACCGGATTCAGATAATCCATCTACCGACCCTCAATGGACACACATCCAGAAGGGCTGTGGACATGTCCGTATCTCGTCCATTGTATCATTCAGGCTTTGTATTATCTGCCGGCTCAGTCGCGGCTTATGGGTGGTTTCTTGTTAATGGGACTGATCCTGATTTCTTGTGGCAGTATGACTCGGAGTATCCTTGTCCTGCTGGCTGTTCGAGGACGACTAGTGGCTCTAGTTGCACAGCTTCCTGTATTTGGTATTTAATATTGTATATCGTGGGCTGTCCTTACGTTACACATGAAGCCAAAAACTGGATTCAATCAGAATTTATTTCGCCGAGTTACAATTTGAAGGCTTGTCTGACCTGCATTTCCCCCAAGCAACACTAGTTTCCGTTAAAAAAAAGGTCCGCTATTCAGTCACTGCGCCCGTTGAGCTGTTGGGCAAATCCCTTGGTATCATCAATAGTAGCCTGTCCACTCTGGATGAGGGATCTCAATTCATTCGCCAGTGAAGGTGCCCGCTCCGCTTCTGGTATTTCCCCTTCATTGACTACCACGACGTGGAAGTCTAACACTATGCCTTCTATCTGGTTATCAATTTCTTCCTGTAGTGATTTGAGGCTTTCGGCCATGATTCCACCGTAGACATTCTTGGCATGTGTAGAGTATTTGGAAAATAACCTGGAGTTTCTCAAGTGGTCTTCCATGTGACTCTTTCGTCGTTTGTCACAACCTGGTCCTGATATATGGTTAATAACTTAAGATGATGTTGCCAAGATGGATTTTCGCGTACCTCCCTCACTGTTACAATGATTATAACATGGCTCCATGAGCATCGAGATAAATGAATCAGTGTGATGCTCTAGCATGTCTCGCTTGGTAATTCTGAGAGATTGTTAGACCCATTGCACTCTATGTTCAGATGAAGTTTGCCATACTGTGTCTTTAGGACGAGGTTTCTCATCTCATTCTTGATGTGTGTATTGATATTCTCTCGTCTATGTCCCATGTTGACAATGATGTTTTGCAGCGCGTGGGGTGCAAGATGCTGATGCTCTGTAAATATGCAGGATATTAGAACGAAACATTAAAAAATTCGTGTTTTCAAAAGAGAATAACGACTTGCCTTGGATCTCGGAACGTAGTAGTTGAAATGACAGGTCAACCCCATCGGTCAAAATTTCAATTCCTGACTCCAGCCAATCCATTATGTCTTCCCATGCGGGATCCAATGCTTCACGAGTTCGCTGCATGAATTGCTCATTCCAGGGCCGCACATTTCGTTGTGCTTCTGTGCTCCACGTACCATAGTGTCGACAGAATGCAGCGTATGAGCCGACGTGCCACTAAAAGACCATTCAGTAATGTGCAACATATTTTTCAAAATATTTGTCAAAAAGTGAGAATTACGTTTACCCAAGGCTGACTGATTTTGAGGCTTTCTTGTTTCCACTGAGCTCGAGACGTATCTGTTTTATGAAGATGTCAGAGCTAGCGAAGGTAAGGCGAGGTGATTCTGCCTACCGATACAGAAGATAATAGAATTGTCAAAACGCTCTCTCAAGTCTCGAAACATGCAAGCTACATGGTCTTCCGACGATTGAAAATCCTGTTAAATATTAGAAAAAGAAGCCTGAGCAATTGAAAGCATTCTTGTTTCTAGGCATACCCGACGAAGAGCATCTTGAGAATCATTCAGAACACGGCGAAGTTGGGCAGCCTTTTCTGCAGTGACCGGGTCTGTACCAGAAAGCGCCCATTGACGAATTGAGCCCACCATTGCCGGGACTTCATCTTCTAGGAACGCTGTTGTTGCGCGCATTTGAGCTTCAGCTGGGACTAGCTGGCAATAGCGGCGCAGCTCTCGTATACCAGTCAGGTCGAGATACCTATCTGCCTGGGTTGGGTCGCTGTTCCGATGCTCAGAGTATAGTGTGTTGCTGACACAGAATACCTGGATGTCGTCATATTTCCTGCGAAGCTCGCGCGAAACGTTGAGGTTGCGCCGGTTGATCAGGAAGCGCGTAAGACTGCGTTACAAGTTAGTATTAAAGTTGGTATAATTGACGATCAAGGCATTGGCATACTCAAAGTCCAATTCATCTACCCGGTCACTGTCCTGGAGTCAACATAGGTCATGGCAATGAGGGAAAGCGATAGTCACCTGAGTTCCGACTCCTTCAGTGACCATTGGAGCCGATCATCTCCCTGTGATTTTATTCTTTGCGACTTAGCCTTCACCTTTTGGGCATTGACCCTCTCGAGCTCTTTGTTCATTCCCCCGACGCGTCGGCCGTCTGGCCCTTGCTCACGGGAGACTTCTTCTGGTGAAACATCCTATACATGCAGTCAGAAGGACTTGTGCAGGAATAAATGGGTGAGCTTAGAAAACTATACACACCTCTGAGTTTGTGCAAATAATTCTTCGAGGCTGATTCTGTCTACACCTTCTCATGATGTCACCAACAGATTCGTCAGTCCCAGCTCGAGAGATGTTTGCCACAATAAAAACCTCATCGCATTGGTGAGCAAGGTATCTCTCAGTTGCTCGCACTCTTGCAAAATTGAGATCTCGGAGTCCTATAACGCATTAGTCAAGGCCAATGTGTGAACCTCTATATAGTTTCAACACATACCAGGCAGATCAGTCAAAACTAATCCAGTCCTTAAGATAGGTGAACTGAGATATACCCTATAAAAGCATCAGATCAAAGCACGTTATAGAAGACAATGCTCAGCGAACCTAATCAACTTGATAAAAGGCCATAGTGCAGGGCCACCGCCCTCCGGGTTATCAACAGCAAGATGGTCGAGAATAGATTTGCATTCTTCAACGTCACCGGCAATGACTGAGTATTCGAGCGCATCAGACCCACCTTGTCGGTTTATTAAGCCGGCGTATGCCCAGCCTTCGAGCAGCGCAAGGATCTCAGAGTGTGCACCCTCAGACTCATCTGATAAGAACTCAATTGTAAGTCTTGGTTGAGTCTTGAAAAGCGAGTGAAGTGTTTCCCATGATTTAACAGCTGCATCTTGGCATTTTCGTTGTTCCTCGATTGTCTGAAGCTCCCTGTAGATGGAACTAACGTAGTATTTTCGGAAGTCTAGCAGGAGATGCTCAAGTAAGTTTCCCCTTTCCTCTCTGTTCATGAACTCTGCTTCGATGCTAAATGGACCAGTATGGTCTTGATTGGTGTGACGGAATTCCGTCACCACACAGGTGCAGGCAGATCCCTCTCTGCTCTGAAATTAGGTGTCAGTGAAAGGAATTTCAGGATAAACGGAGAACCAAATTGAGAGCATTCACATACGGATCGTGCTATCTTCTGGTCAAGTAGTGAGTTGATCAGCGAACTCTTGCCTGTAACAACGTTAGAGACGGAACCCAAATATGAGAATGCCCGAAAATTTCCATACCAACTCCAGAGTCTCCAATTAATCCCACAGTACGTGTGACCGGATACTGGAATCTGGTCATCTTTTCAGTACGCTTATACAGAGTGTACAAGCTCGTCGACTGATCTTGTGTCAATTCCGAAAGATGCATTGCGCTGGCGAGACTGGCCAGGTGGCCCTTAACGGCTTTCAGTCCATCCTGAAGCCTGTTATTGTAGATTGGGGCTGGGGGAAGAGTTTCGTCCCGGATATCATTTGATATCATCTCGTTCTCGTCCTCATCCTCATGAGATGAAGTAACCGCTGAAGTACTGCCACTACCTGTTGGAAAAGTTCCGGGAACTTGTACGTCTTCGGTATGCACAGAAGCGGCTACATATTGTAGGCTTAAGCTACTCAATCCCCTACCGACTTGGCTGGTACTTAATGACCGAGAGCCGTTTTCTCCGGTACTTCGTCTCGGCCTTGGACTTGGGGAGGCATTGTGTTGATCAGCATATGTGGATGGCGACCGACCGGGACTCAATCTCGAATTTGGTGAGCTTCGTCGAGGGGTAGTGGTTGATGATGTTTGATCTGGTTGTAGGTTTTGAAAGAGACTTATCGGTGGTTGAGCTATGGGCAAGGTTCTGAGCACGCTCGAGGCTTGCCGAATTGGCAATCCTATCTCACTGCCACTGCCGTCTTGAGACGAGGTGGGTGTGAGTATTCCTCCCGACTCAGAAGCAGTAGAGAAGGTGCCTCCCGATAAAGGGATACTCATTTTAATTGAAATCGGTTGAGTCTCATTGTCAACTACGTTCTTGGGATCCTGTGTTCTATTATATAGAATCTTGTGATAAGGCTAGCATCTCCTAGCGCCTATTTCCAGCACTTATAATACTAGTGCCCCGCCCCCTCCCCCCTTTTTATGCACGATACTGCGCCCTCGGTTGGCGCTGTTTTAGTCGCGGATCAAAATATTTGGCTACCTTAGGCCTAGGGCTTCACTTGAACTTGGGCTCTTCTTAAGATAATCAAAACAGACAGCCGTATTTATTTTGGTAGTTTCGCATAGCGAACAGATGCTATAATCAGTTCGATAGATTTGTAGGTCCCTTGGGCCACCTTTAGCCCCCACGAGGTGGCTCGCGCGCATGCATTTTATCCCTGTAACAAAAGGCCGCGAACTCTTAAGTGCATTGTTAGTAACCAATGGATCCCATGAAATCTGAAACATAAGGTATCTTAGCTGTGGACTCACCAATCAGGGAGCAAACGGCTGCTGATCCCAAGTTAACGTCATTGGAAATGGGAGTTTTCAGTCCGGTGGGTTACCTCAAATGCACATTCATAGCCCCACTATGGCAACGCTAAGCTACATATCAGTAGACATTGTTTCCTTTTGGAGGCAATATAGATGTATGATTGGCCGTGTTGTATTTTAAAACCTTGGCGATTTCAACCTGGTCCATTACCGAGTCGTTGAGAAAGAAAACGAGTGTGTCTAGGGGGTTATTTGTTTTCAAATACCTCTTTACGAGGTCTGATCACCGAAAAGCATGTGCTTTCGCTCGAAGTGTTTTCACTTGGCCAGCGTAATACTGGTTCTGTCCTCCTTTTGATGATCCGAAGAAGTAAAGCTACAGTTTTGAGCCTGGGGATGGCCTGGAACGAAGGCTTCTCCAGGAACCGAACTCAATTAATATTGGAGCAAAGTTGGGATGATCGTTACGAAAGAAGCTAAGGGTCAAATAATTCCGGAACAGCCGGAAGGTGGACCATTGCTCTGCTAAAGCTGATATGGAAATTGTCAGATGAGGAGTGATCAGCCGAGTGCGAAATTCCGAACTGATGGATTGATAAACTTCTCCCTCACGGGTTACGACATGCGGCCATCCCTCGATGGCGCTGCGCGGCAGTCTAAACCCAATAAATTCTATAGCTAGCTTCCCTTTTGACAGAAGCACTTTTTCGTATTATCCCGCTGGTGGCTCAAATCAGAGTTGCAGCCCCCGGCTAATTACTTTCCCTCATTTAAGCCCCGCTCATGATCGGTGGTCGCGCTCGCGCCTCTCCCATCACCGCATTCTGCTCGAAGAATAGCTCACAGTGCAGGGGATCGCCCAACAGTTGGCCCAATACTCGTGGGAGGTGAGTAGGGTTCCAGGCAATGATGAGGAAATTAAATATAAATGCTTTCGGGGTCATGCGAGATTCGGGGTATAGTCTTCCAGTTGAAGATATATATTCTTGAGTGGTAACTGTGATCATGTAGGAAGATCGCAATATATAGATGCTTGAGAAAGCATGCAGTGAGGCATTTCATCTCGCTGGGTCCCTAATACATGCCTGGGCAATGAAGTCTGGGCTTAATTGGCCACCAAAGTTTCTCGTCCAGTTCCGGAAGGAAGACGTTGATTCCTGGGTGCTCTAGCCGCATTTTTAGAGGCTATACATGAAGCATACGCGTCATACGCGATGCAAGGAGAAATTTTATACGGACCAACATGCATCAGGGTTCAGAACCCCTAAACACGAGAAGGCGTCTTTCTTCCGCTTCCTTGCCCTACGTCTCGTATCTAAGGTCAACTATAGTTGTTCTCAAAATCCATTAACCTTATGGAAGAAGCTGTCCCCTTCTGTGTATACGGAAGGCCCTCAAATCTAGACCTTAAACCCTAGGAAACCCCAAATTATTACTAGAAATATGTCAATGGCTCTCGGGAATTGGAAGCTTGACGTGCGAAACACGTATACCACCTGTCACATCGAAAGCTTTCAGTTCCTTGAAGCAAATTACAACCTAACACACTTCGGAATTTCCATAGGCAACTCGCAAGCTTGCCGACTATGCTACCCATAGTAGCAGCCGGTAATTCCACTAATACATGTTCATCGCAATAGACCAGCAGTGATCTGGAATGAGACATCCCGCACTACGCGGCCGTTTCATATTTGCAAGTGCTAGATGTCAATGCGCCTAAAAGCACTATTCGCAGTTTGCTTCATTTTAGATATATCTTAGCTCGAAACCGAGTGCTAGTAGATAAAGCGCATGCAGCATCATACCTAATGGTGGCGGCCAAAGTAAATGCCGACAGCGAGTTCAACTGAATGGAGCCTTACTAAAGGCGCGGGAGGACTTAGGGGGAGAGAAAAGTCACTATATACGCCTAATATCTCCTAAGCGTTTATAAGGCTACAACCTTAAACGATTTACTATATACGCCTCCTATAAGGGCGTATACGATTATAAGGCTTATATCGGAAATATCGACCGGTCGAGACAGGGATAGATTATCTATTATAGCACGTACCTTATTAGCCTATTATTTAATATATACGGCTATAGCTAGTTCCATATTCTATAGGCCAGCCTCCGTATTATAGTATACATATATAGTAGTTGAAATAGGCTCCGCTATAGTGATAGGCTTAGAAAAACCCTAAACGGCCGTGGTAAAAGCTTGTATAGATCTAGAAAGGACTTCTAGCTTTATTGTCACACACCTGAGTTGTTCTATATCAAAGCCTAAGGTACACATACATTTTAAGTACTCAACAGGCTATCGCTTGAGACAGGTCTCGCCCCAGAGAGCCTGGCAACGTGCACTATATAGGATGTTCTCTGTAGTGCCCTTTGTAGATTCGAAAACCGCATCTTCCGGCCCTGGTGCTTCTCCATTGCCGATATCCACCAAGCTCTTTAACCTGTATTCCTCAGGCGGGAAATATTGGTGGATGACTTCTGGCGCGACAGAGATGCACCCAAGATTTCCAGCCTTACATTCACCCATCATCTTGACGTCAAATGCCTCGCCTTGACCAGCTCCAGTTAGCTCCAACACTTTCCTAGCACCATCATGAGACAATGCATAAGCGAACGAACAGACTGGGTTGTTGGACCAATATACAGCCCGCTTTCCGTCAGGTAGGCGAGACAGGTATTCATGTGCCCAACCAGTGTAGTCTGCGTGTGGGCACACTGCATCATTATCGAATAAAACAGTGTCAAACCCTTCCTGCCAGTATTCTCCACAATGGCCAATCCAAAGGATATCCCAGCCGCGACCGTACGGCCACCCTTCGTCTTCAGAGGTCTTTGTCAAGGACCTCACTGCGGATGCAATACCTTTCATTTGTGTTCTGAGCGATACATCCCAGTCAACATCGTCCTCAATGATAAGGGTCGTTTGAAAGTTGGATTGGTAGGCAAATTTGATCAGATCAAGGTGCGCAAGCCAAGCCCGACTGCCACCGGGGGTAGGGTGGTCTTTCTCTTGCTTATGGGGACCGAGATGAGCAAATGCGTTGATGAGATCTGGGTGTGTTGGCGGCTGTGGGGGAATCGTGATTTGAAGCCCAGTCAATCTAGCTGCGGCGACAAGGCCCCGAGTGCGCCATGACGCACCGTGGGATAAAGCAAGTATATGTTGGAACTTTGTTGTATCAGCAAGCAAACCGATCAATATAGTCAAGAGAGTGGCTTACTCCTAATGTCCCGTTGCCTGCGCCCTCTTCTGGAAGCGAGAGAGTCTTTGGAAAGGCGGATGCCGAAGCAGATTCGCGCGTTGGGGAGAAATAGAGAGCGTGAAAAAAAAACCAACAACCAACGAGGAGCACGATGGAAAGTACGAAAGAGGTCTGACGGTATGAGAGCAACATGTGGACGCTAGACGGCATTGTCTCTATGTTATGTACCGGAGGAGCCGCATTGAAAGCGTCCGATCGGGTATGAAAGCGAGGATTAAATCAATCCAGCTTCCAAGATAGCCTCTCTGAAAGGGGGCGCAACAAAGAGCAGTATTAATCACACTGCAGTCAGTAATGCAGCGCTAGTCAGATAGTCCCTTATACCCATGTCGAGTGGACCGCGCTGCTGTCCTCGCCGCCCATCACACGTTTCGGTAACTCCCTTATCTCGGGCGTAAACTACGGGATTACCTCCAAAAACACGTATGGGTCAATATTTTTTTCCCTCTAAAGATACAACGAGGGCACACTTGATGTCTCAAATATCGCTAAATGAGTGGTATACATGCAACAAAGGGTAAATTTACATTCTGGATTGAGTTTGCGTTCGCCCAATCAACGCTGGGCGGGGGTTTGTGCTAAGATCCCCCACATTGACCCTACACCCAAAAGAGCGCTAGGCTTTAGCGTGTGATTGGGCCGGCTCGTGATACTATTCGGGCCAGTCCGTCTCGGCGGGAGACGGACCATTACGGGGCCATATTTGTGGAGGCTCGAATCAAGTTGTATGCAAGTCCTGAGGTCTAACTACTTTCAGCTACGCTCAGCTATATTAGATAATTCGAAGCAAGTCCTGTAGTCGCTCTCTTGAATCGGTGTTGAGGGACTTTGGAGGGACTAGCTAAGAATGGTCTAGCGAATCAGTTAGTGCTTTGTGACCAGAAAACCCCCTTTTCCCTAAGCCATCCCTAGGGTTCGAGTCTCAGGCTTTGAGTTGCGCAAATTCTGTCCCACGACTCTATAATACCTACTCACTCTCCGTCTTCATCTCCTGTGTTCCTTCATGAAGCTATTTTTGATAATCCTGTTAAGATGCGCCGTTGTATTTGCGGAACTAGGGATCTTCTACAATCCACCGACGGGAGGTCCCATTCATGAGTACAGTAATAATCCGGTTTACACACTGGGGGAGACAGTGCAGCTGCGCTGGGATACTACGTTGGAAACCCTTTCAATCATGATATGGCAAAATGATAATTCAGACTATGAATGGGTGCAAAGTATGTCACCCATTTAGGCCTTGATCTCTTGCAAGCAACTTCCTAACACAGTCAAACTCTCTCAGCCAACCTTCACGACGTCACCTCTTATGACTGGATTGTGTCAACGAACATAAACTTGAGCAACGGAGAAGTATTTTTCTTCCAGGTCCGCAATGCTTCGAATATTGACAACCTGGATGAAATCTTTGCCAGTCATTACTTCAATATCACCGAAGACGACTCAGCAACCTTTACCACATCAAGCCTTGCAATTTCAACTACACAGGCCACAGCATCCACTACTAGCTTGAGTCCCTCCTTAACAACTCAAGCGGTCGCTACGACCGCCACTGCAAATCATAATAGCCAGGGAAATAGCGGACTATCAGGTGGTACCAAAATTGGCGTGGGAGTGGGTGTCGGACTCGGGGGTGCTTTTGTCGCGGCTCTCGCGATATTTTTCTTTGTCCGCCTCAGGTCGAAGAGTTCAACGCAGGTCAATGAGAGAAGTCCTGTCACATCTCAAACTCAGCCCGTGATGGATTCAAAGTCCTACAACGGACAGGCTCAGAATGAAGCGCCGAAGGTCTTCGAGGCTCCAGCAAACGAAGCCAGACGGTTTATCGAACTACCGTGACGAGCACTTGTCTACGCTATTGTACAATAAGAGTTGACACATTATTCAGCTTGATTGAGTCGTATAGAAAACTTGCATTGAACTGGGATAGGCATCAGTCCCAAAAATCCCCCAGGCTGACCACAAGCTGGAATACATTTTGTAGAGGAAATCAACTATAAGGCTTTCCATGTTTAAATGATCTTATAAATGAGTTTAAGTAATTGATTTTACTATTCGTGAGTGCATTGCAACTCGTAGGCAGAGGGCTAAATATGAGCAGAGATTCTTCGGTGCCCGAGATTACCCTTGCCTCTTACGTCAACTAGCGAAGGGAAAGCACCATAATCCTAGGAACAGCCCAATGTAAGTAGACTAACTTCTAGAAGGCTTAATAGCCTTCTCTGGACACTACATCGATGCCGAAAGGAAGTCATCATACATCACTGTAGTTACAGCCTCTTCAGACTTGTCCCGTTGGTTTGTAGGAAGCTATGGGGATCGTCTTCATAATAGGCTTATTCTATATCTACTTTAAAAAGGGCCAGGAGGGAATCAGGGTTGTGTCGTGCAGGGCATTCAGGTGAAGAATAGATGGCGTTCAGGGTACCACCCTGAAGGGACTGAAGACCAGAGCGGCCAGGAACTAAGCACGAAGAATAAAAAGACATGAACGTAAAGAAGCAAAAAAGCTACAAGTACCCTTCTTTTTCCCTCCGTTTCTATCTCTCCAGCCTCGCCTTATCACTACAACCTCGCTTCGTCACTCCAACCCAACCTCGCTTTATCACGAGCAAAATGCGTACTAAGCATGACCTAACGTTAAAATATATGGCGAATATTTTATATTTTATAGTTATTTCTAACTGTAGGAAATTAACTTGGAAAGCGTCAAGCGAGTTTCCTGTCGGCATACTTCGTGGGCGGTTGAACTAGTATGTTGAGTTGACCCATTCGCCAACGGTAGGAGGACTAAATTTATCAATTCAGAAAGCGAGATAGCCTTTACAAAGCTTATTCAATTGATCATGGTGCAGCTAAATTAAAACCATGTACATAGAGAGGCTAAGATGACCCCTTGGCGTCTCTTTTCATTCTCAGCCGATTTATTGTATCCGACAACGAAGATACGTCCGATGAAGAAGAAACTTTCGAGGCGAAAGATATGGGGGATACTGGTGACTCCCCAACAAGCTCCATGGCTTCGTATCTTCTTTTCTCGCTCAGAAAGATCGCACTCTCTATGAGCCTTTCCCTGATCCTTGCTGGTGCAGCCATGCAGTAGCGTTTGAGAGCGACAGTAACAACCTTGAAGCCCGGAGAGTCAACATTCTGAAATTTGCAAATCCCCCGGTGATCTGCGGCAATGCCACATCTGTCTGTTCCATCCAATATTGGTGCGGCACTCTCGCGATCCACGATATAGTCCATCGTATATTTCATATCGGTGCGCAACTGCTCCCACAGAAACAGTATGTGATACCGTGACATCAATGGAGAAAAGTCCTCGGCGATGTTTTGAATTGTTTCGGAGTCATCCTCGATTCCAGTAACTAGACTTGTTTCGAAGCGAGCAACCCTTTTGGGAACAATGAAGGACGCTAGCTTGTGGATGGTGTCGAGATGGCGTGCTTTGCTGGAGCCATTGTGGGGAGTGCCAAAAAACAAAATGCCGTAAGTGCAAGTATAAATCATGTGAAGTCGAGCGCTCTTCGCTGACGTGCGACCTTGGGATAAAGTGAGGGCTCTTTTGACTATGATACCTCCTAGAGAATGGCATATGAATATGATGGGTCTCTCGGTGGCATCCTCGAACTAGTCACGGTTAGCTATAAAATTCGTTGTCTCTCAGATCCAAAGCACATGAAGTCAAGCCAAGCTGGAATATTGACAAGAAAGCATTATAATGGAAATGTACCATTATTTGTTACTTGTAACTTGGAGGCACACTCCATCCCAGTCCAAGGCAGCAGCCATGGCAGCACGTTTTGAAAAATAAAATCCAGCAACGAATATTCCTTACAGTGTATATCACTACTTACCTCTCTGTCATTTTGAAGCTCCTCGATAAGCGTCCCAGCATGTTGTAGGATTCGGTCTGAGCTTGTTGCCTTACCGCCCAAAGAATTTGTGTTGGCGTTATACCCCCACGACAAAACCCGGGCATTCTTGATGTAGTTGGGAAGAAGGTCGCTAAGCCAGCACACTTTTGAAGCTTCATGAGTCCATGTTCGCCGAGCGTCACCTTGCAGACCATGAACAGCGACGATACTATTCGAACCAAATGGTCAGCTAGTATTACAATTTGTCTAGAGGCCAGCACATACTCAATATCTATAGGCTGTTCGCTAGGTCTGAATAGTTCAATAATGCCATTATGGAGGGAACCCGTTCGAGGCATGTTCAAAGGTATAGAAAGTCAAAATTTTCATATGATGATAAGATATTACTATAAGACTTGGCAGAAAGGACGGTTGGGGCTTGGTTATAAGATCATCCCTCGAGGCAATCTCCGCTGTACTTTTGTCGATCCAGGGGTCTTTGGAACAAGTAACGATCGTCACAAAAGCCAGATCAGTCAATGCATTTGATTGGATTCTTTTCGTTTATTTGCTATCTATTTATAAATAGTTCCGTCCTGCATCTAATCAAAACACGACGCATAACTCGGTATACATTTATTGAAACATACGTAATCTCACCTACAGTGACTCCGCAAAAGTTTTAACACCCCTGGCCCCACACCCCCTATATTATGTA
>LACB01000525.1:0-18812 GCA_030142185.1 Penicillium thymicola
AGAGATAGTTGCCCTTTCGGCTTAGCCGACGGGCGTTAATAAATTGTGTGTGTGTGTACCAGATTGGAGTTGGTCTTGAATAGAAACATGCGGAAGGGTTGCATTTCCGATGTGTCCGGGGTTGTTATTGCGTCATGATATCAGCCGTCAAAAACCGCAGTAAAAGTAATGACCCGCGCAGTCTTTTTTGTGCTTACAGGAGCACTGGGGCGCAACAGCTTGGTAGTATCGTGCTGATACATTCGCCCAGTATTCTCAGATAACCACCTTTCGCGATGCATTGGCGGTGAATGGTGTCAGAAATTAGACGTCAACGCTCACATCAACGTTGAACATGAAATCCACTGAAATCCAACAGCATATTTTTTCGCCCATAGAAAATATCTACTTGAGCTAGGGTGCAAATAAGCGAGGGTCGGATTGTTAGGGCATTAGGCTACCGCAACTTTGAAAGATGTCTGGAGCATACATTCTGTTATTTACCAGCTCTATAACCATAGGTATAGGTGCATTTCGGAGGGCCTGACAAGAATGCGGTTACTTGTTATTTTGTAAGATTAAGTCAATTCAGAAATAGCCCTGCGAGTTATAAATACTTTCCCTGGTAAGACCTGTATCAACGCCAGCACCAGTGCCGGACATTCACAATGAAGCTCTTTGAAACCCCACTTGATATTTGGTTAAGTATCAAGGACTTTCTCACGCCAGCAGATGTCGAAAACATCATAAACACGAGTTCTATCCTCTGGAAACAGATCTTCAAAGATACTAGTTGGCTGGAGTTTGCCCTAACATTTGATGGATGTTCTCCAGTTCTTATTGGCCATAACTTGAGCGCCTATCGCCCGAGAAAATCGTCAAATCGTCTTTACCTTGCTCTTATCGCAGGTGATTATTCAGGCGATCTCAGATACGAAAGTGAAAAATTCTTTGCCGCTCTTCAACATGGCTGGAAATATGACAAAAATAGATATGAGGTGCAATTCCCGTCTGGCATTACCTTGAATATTTACGATGTTATTGAATGTCATGAATCGGTAAAGCTACCTTTGGAAAAAGTTTTTACCAACACAAAGCAAGGAGTCTACTCGGAATACTCCTACTACAGATATCCGGCGATAAAGGAACTTCAGTCATCCGATATCGCGAAATTGGATCCGGACTACAGACCACATCCACATGCACGTGGTAGGTGGCATGGCCCCGCCCGCAAGGGTAGGGACATAAGAAACGGTTGCAGGGTTACACTTTTGAACCAGGATGTGAAGACAAATCACGTCATTCTTCCAAGTCATATGAAAAGCAAGCCATGGGCAAAGATGGCACGAAGTGTGCGTTGATTTTCGATCACAACTTGCAAGGGCTGTTCAACACACGGGATGGTTATACCGAACGCGGGAATTAAACTGATATTTCTGTGACATTACCCCACCTTCAGATATAAATCAACGCCCGAGTTTTTGGAGCAATTGGCAGTAGTAGTATGATTTACACTGATCCCTCCCCAAAGCGATATGCAGCAATTTAGAGTAGAATTCGAAATATGTTCTAACTCCACACTCTGGCGACTTGATTCGCGAACCCTAAATCTGAAACACGCTAGTTCATATTAGGAACGGTGGTCGATCCATCATTTCCAACAGTAGACATTGTATTTTACTGGAAGACGCGGGTGTCGCGCGCATTGGTCCTGAAACGACGGATATAATGAGGCAGGAGAGTGAATGGTGAGAGAAGAGTTGAATTGACGGGCTTTGATTGTTCATTACAGTTACCTAGGATATCTAAACAAGCGAAAAACTTGTTAGTTATAATCAAAGTAGAAAGGAAAATAACCAGTCCAGGCGAAATACAACTCAAGGCTTGATCTATTCAAAATTAGTTGACGTGAACGAGTAGTTAACTAATTATGCATTCCAAATTAGAATTCACTTAAAATAATCTCACGAATAGCAATGCTTCCTGCAACCCACTTTGGCTACGCTGATCCCAGCATGTATGGTGACCCACGCTCGCTCCCAAGGTCGAGCCTTGCTGTCACTTTGCTCCTCCGCCTAATCCTGCTCTCGCGGAACCAGTCCTTGTCACATGACCGACAAGACCCACAACTTCTATCCTATTTAGGGTCTTATCACAGAGGAATCATGTTCAACCATCCCCAGTGATTTTATTGCATTTTTCATTACTCTATTCCCTTTCAGTGGTAGTATCCCGATCTTAAAAGTTCCGAGCATAGCTGAGGTAAAGACCAGCGAATGTATATAAAAGGTGTGGATGAAAGGTGTGCGATGCCATCCAGATATCTAGTACAATCTGGTCAAGAACTAAGAATTTTTCAGATCAGGTTGGTTTTTCTAGTGTTCCTAAGTGGTATAATATCTAGTTATTCATTTGCAACAAGCGTTGAAAACCATACACGTCGACAGGCTCAACGAACTGGGAATGATAGACCCGCGACCACTGCCGCCACGGCGAACGGCAGCATTCACAGAGATCGAGCTTGAACCGGACCGATAAATAGCAGAGTCCGCAAGAGACAGGTAGGACATTGTCGTGCGCCACGAGGGCAGCCTAACAATGGGAGCGGCAGGGGGCCACGATACGCCGCGACGAGGCTCCAAGTTAGTGTCAGGAAGTGGATCACTCCATAAATACTCAGACACATAGTTGCTGTGTACTGCATATCGCTTCGGCAGTTGAACCCTGGATTGAGGTACAAGTGGGATGATTCATCTATATGAAGAGATCCAGCTATTTGTAGTTGCAGCAGCTCATCTCCCTGCTGCCTAGCGGAGTGTCTGCCTAACAGGCAGCCACTCCTATAGATCTATATACATCACTACTACTACTGCTACTACTGTATAGACGATGCATCTTTCCATCGCTCTGGTCGTATCGAGCAGATGGGCACTGAAACAGGAGTAACCTTACTCGCCTGACTTGAATTCTATCGAGGAGTTCTTCTCGGAATTAAAAGCATTTATAAGGCGCAGCCGGATACGGTATGAGAAGACCAATGCAGCTTATCTGTCCTTTTTTCTTTTTCCTTCCCGTGATGATCTTTTTACCAGGTATCATGACTATATCCAAATTTTGATATGATTATTAAGAATCATATTTCAACTCTCTGACCTTTCTACACCGTCCTTTGCACAGACACACCTAACTCTATACCGAACCCCACCTGGCCCCCTCCTGACCCCGTTCTAGGCTGAATGGGGTCCAGACAGGACACTAAAGAAGTGCAAAGAGTGAGGGGATGATGGAGGGGCGCTATGGCCAACCATCTGCTCAAACTGTTCGTTTTTCGAGAAACTCCAAAGCCGCTTTGGGGGGGCGGAGGAGGTTGGCGCTTCCCTGCTGACTAGTTCTGCTCGGGCCATACACTTCATCTTTCTAAGACACCGAACAAGGGTTTCAAACTTTCCTCGAGTGGTTTATTTGGATTGGATCTCGAAAACGCAGTACTTTAGGTCATTGGGACTCACGACTAGTTAATAAGGTTTGGGGCGTTACGGCGTTGGGTATTGCACTGACATAATATGTACTTCAACAGCTATCAGAATTGTTCAATTCTCTGCTAGCTCTATATTTGGACTCTGAATTGTGGCTTGATCATTTAGTGAAATAGATGCATCAAACATCAAACAGAATTGATTAAAGAGTCAATCTAATGCCTACAATACTTTCCGGAAATTCTGTCACCACCTTACAACACTCTTCGATTGTTTCTCGAACCTTAATGCCAAGCTTCTTTTTTGGCATAGCTTCAGGATATGGATATGAGATTGGATGAATACACAGAAGTCGCTGTAAGCAACATGACTCGTCTACCATATGTATGCCCTATGCCAAATCTTTCATTTTCCTTTCATCTTCGTCCAGCTGTCATCCGACATTAGGCAGCCTGATCACCCTGTCTGCTTTCACGAAGGAGAAAACTTGTTCCATCTCGAACGCTTTGCAAGCTTCGGATCTGTAAAATGAATGACCTCACGTTATATGGGTTTTCAGAGCGAAGTTTAACCACGGTGTAATGCAGTGCTTGATGTAACAGAGACGACCCGATGCTATGGGATTTGCGCCTGCGATCACTGCCATAGAGGCATTGACAACCTTTTGCAGTACAGTTCACACATGGAGTTGTTCCAGAACACTAGATCCTGTCAGCACTGGGATATGAAGGATACATTGCATTCTAACCTTGATTCGTTTTTGGCGACACCTTGTGCAAGCAAGAGAGACATTCCGTCGCTTTTCAACAGATGGACATGGTGTTTGTGATTGGGAGGATGAACCGTTCTCCATTGGCTGCAAGGAGGTTTTTTCTGTCATGGCTGGGGTTGTTGATTGTAGATGTACATATTAAAGAGTGGGCGATGCGACGGAATTAAATAGTTAATTTGCAGTGCCGGTTCTCTTTGTTTGCTGGATAAAGAACAACCTTGGCGGCTTCTTTGACTTAGGACCATTTATGAGACCAGAGCTATGCATATTCCCGATCGTGGCCCCAACGCTTGGAGTCTCAGAGGCAAACAAAGAAGACTTCATTTGGAGGCATATTATGGCGCTGCCAACCGCCTTGGCAGTCGCGCATGCTTTAACTGGACAAAGTCTCTCGGCCACCCATGCACTAATCATCTCAGCCAGTTTGATAGATCTTGCGACGGTAGCTAGTGGTCAACGATTGAGAAATCCCGGGATAGTATGCTTGCTGCAGCAAGCAGCTAGCAGCCCGTGTCATCTGCGATACAGATAGCGCTCCGTTGCCGATGATGTCATGTGTAATCTCGTGCTGCGAAGGGGCTACGCACTATTCAGGTGTGACCAGTCGTGCTTAACAAAAGATCTGCGCGTATTTAGGGTGATGTTCAGATTTAGCCTGGTTGCTCTGTGTCACATCACCAAACGAGCAGGCATCCGCCTGTTTGGCTTGTTTGCTGAATCAACATTCTAGAACCCTGGAGACATTACAAGCATAATACAAGATCTGTTTTTAAACTGTTCCTTACGACTATGCTGGAATACTACCAAGAAAGAGGTTCAGGGGCAGAGTAAGCGTAATAGGTATAGCGTGCTTCGAAAGAGGGTTCCAGAAAGAATCTCTGTGAGCAAATGGTGAAACTGATTTTGATCCAGGAAATGGATCGCGAGCTTTATGAGCGGTCGACTCGCCAACATCGTTTTTAACAACTTCCGAACTGAGACCGAGCTGCTGGTGAATGCAGGTCTAGCGCAAGGATCACCACTCTCCCCCATCTTGTTTGCATTTTTTAACGCTGACCTGGTCGACCAGCCCGTAGAGTCCCGCGGAGGGGCGTCGGCATTCATTGACGACTACATCCGATGGCGAGTGGGTTGCTCGACCGAGGAAAACTTAGCCAAGATACGGTCCGAGGATGTTCCTCGCACAGAGGAGTGGGCCCGACGAACAGGATCGTGCTTTGCGGCGGAGAAAATCGAGCTCATCCACCTCCCCAGAACGAGGGGAGAGCACTTAGAAGGGAAGATCACCTTCGATGGAGCCGACATCAAGCCATCGCCTTCGGTCAAGCTGCTTGGGGTGGTATTCGACTAGGGACTTTGAGGGAAGGAACGTTCAGCAGGCTATCAAATGCCACTAAGACGACTATCGCTTTGAGTGTTCTACGTCAATTACGCCCAGAGCAAATGTGACAGCTCTACCAAGCATGCGTTACGCCTATTGTAGACTATGCATCAACGGTCTGGCATGACCCGCTCCGAGACAAGACTCACCTGCGACACTTCAACACGGTTCTCTGAACCGTGTTGATTCGGATCCTATCGGCATTCCGAACGGTAGCGACAACGACGCTAGAAGTGGAAGCCCACCTAACCCCCACGCATCTCCGTCTTCGCCACCGAGCGCAACCCACTACAGAGAGACTACACACTCTACCTCGTGCCCATCCTATATGGAGCGTGTTATCTATGCATCTCTAATAATATTCATGGCCGTTACAACCTTTGTCGCTCTTCTCATTTCAGACCATCGCGATAGAGACACTGCGCCGATTGAAGCAACGCAGCGATCGGAGCAGGATAAGTGAGGTGGCTATCGAAGGTGGTCTTCTCAAGAGTTTTCTCAAGGAAGGTGACCAGACGCAAGGCTATGAGTTACAGCCATCGGCCTCTATGGAAGCAGCGTTTGAGCCCACTGGTAAAGATGGATAATGGTGATTTAATTATTGAAGAGATGCAACAGGTGAACGTCTGTAAGATGGAAGGGTTCAATGGTTATGGGGTGGGGAGACAATCCACTTGTTTGAATGAACTATTTGGCTTTGTTATAATTGATGTTTAATATCGAATCACCCGTTGATATTGGTTATATGTTAAAGGTAAAGCCATGAAGGCGAAGCTGAAACGTCTTAGGTACTGTCGAAAATGTCTCTTAATATGAAAACCAGATATCTCTTCTTACAAATGATTTACTTACTACCTCTCCAATTACAACTCCATTCTCCAAGCGCTTGCCCTCGTGCGCTTTTGAGAATTCTTCCTCAGCCATAATATGACAACGCCACTTTCCGATCGGTCCAAAATGTCTTTCATTGTCGCGATAGGTGATCCTCGGCTTCGTCCACAATGTATCTGGGTCAGTGGAGCTGGGCAAGTCTGCCCGAATGACGTTTCGATGGACAGTCGCAACTTTGCTAGCAGCGAGATATTTGCCATGGAGTGTAACCTCTCCAGGCCCACCCGGAAGAACATATCAAGAATTGCTGGATTTCTACTGTGTGAGGATTGCAGGGTTTACGAAACCCGATATCCAGAAATCGTTCGACGGCTGGGTGAAAAGTCGCAATCATTATGCCCATTGTTTCATTATGGCAATCAACTGTTCTATCTGAGAAGGAACAGACTCCCAGTCAATCGCGGCATACCGCACCCAAACGCCGAGTACCGTTCATCTGCTCCTCCATAAAGGCCTATATCGAGATCTCGTGGTCTCCAAACCAGCGCACGACGATAGCTGGAAAGGACACGATGGCCCTGAACCGAGGGAATTTGTTAAAAGCTTCACTCAAGCAGAACAAACAATACTTCGGATTCAGGCCAAATAACTGGGACGTAGCGGAGCTAAACGGTAAGCAGGTCTTCGACAAGCAGCCCGGCTAATGCAATGAATGCTTCTGTCACTGTACAAAATACTATAAAGGTCAAAATACAACAATATTTCCTCGTGTATTTCCAAAACTACCCTTCTGAAAGCTATGCAATTTCATCTGTTCACGTCCACCGAAATGAGCACATCGCCGTTTTGTCTGAAATTAAAGAATCAGACGTTTTGTAAAATCCAAAGCGTTCCTAGTGTCTTCTGTACAGTAGGATAGAGAAGCTAGAGGTGTGGCCTGATCACATACTACTATCAGTCCCCGTCCAGAATATTTTTCATGATGCTAAACTTACATTGGGTACCAGTGCACAAGATCTCCTCCTGGTTCCCTGTTCAACAAATCTGTCACTATCAAAAGCGGAACCTAACAACGCCTTTTTCGAGGAGCTAGGCTGGGAGATGTCATCTTCTAACGGTTGGGGAGGCGGATGTCCTTCCAGAGCCATTTGTAACCTGAGAGTGAGCCATTGTGCGTGGCACAAGCATCTCTGATTTGCCATGTTTTAGTTGATGAGGTGCGTATCTTGTGTGGAGATGTTAGACAGTGAAGAGATTAACGGAATTGCTATGAGGGAAAACCCCAGTCTTATATCTTGTAAGAACCACAGACAGCGCCATGAGAGATGATGACGCAAAGGTAGCTATGAACAGGTACCTGAAGTGGCAAGCTAGGCCCATCTAAGCAACCAATTACCTTCACCTTTCCCAATTTTCTTCGTACTCATTGGCGGTAGCCATGTGAGGATGAACAAACATTCCCCACCATTAATGACCTTCCTAGGAACAAAGCCTGCGATTGTTCATAGTTATGCCTATTGATGCAAGGGGTTGTATCTTTGGTAGAGGAAAGATTGCTGTCTCTGCTGGGCGAAACCTGCTGACCTAAAAAATTGGTCGACAAGTAGACACCATTTCGTCCGGGAACAAACAGGGAGGGCAATGGCTCCCGCGATGTAGCACCGCAGAATATCGATGCACTGGTTTCATTCTATATGGATCTGGCACAAAACCGAGGTTCGATTTTTGGTTGCAAAAACACCAAAAACAAATGAAGAACAGCCACGGTGGCCAGTCAGGTCGACCAGGAGAGGCTCGCAAATTGTACCACAACAGCAAACGGAAAGGTCTCTGCAAGGGAAAATGCCATGTTCTTCTCCAGCATGATGCAAAGGTGACGAGCAATGGAAGCAGACTCCTCAAGGGTGCCATCGTCTTCAGGGGGGATACGGCGGGGATAACTTTCAAAACTTGAACACAAATCGGGAGGGGGCTTTGAATCATTTTTTCGGTCTCGCTAAGGGGCGGACTAAGCTACTGTTCATCAATGTGGAGCTGCCATGATCTGTCACCGGGCCTAGAGGAAGTAACAGGATGCTAAAGAAAATGACCGCGGTAATACCCCAAGGAAAGAATTGAACAGTTCAATTGACCGCGACTTGCTAGGTTTGGATCTCGTTGTCCCCACAGTGCCATTGTGGTTGGTTATTTAGGTTCAAAATCGTTTACGTTTAATCTCTCCAGTTTTCCTTCACGTCTGAACTGACCTCATCGATAGGGATAGATCGTTCGGGAAGTTATAATGTAATGATCGTTGCCCCGCTCTTATAAATGCATACTTGAATATTGTCCACAAGGTTTATTTCTCACATCACAGGCCGGCTATGGAAAAACAGAAGAAATTATACAGCGACGTCGTCATTATCGGAGCAGGCTTGTCGGGTATCGATATGGCATGCCAGCTCCAACGGCAATTACATGTCAGCGACTATGTGATTTACGACCGCGCTCGAGAATTAGGTGGAGCCTGGGCAGCGAACAAATGTGATGTTTCCTGCGCCTTCAAAGTGTATTGGCTGACAAACTGCAGACCCCGGATGCAGGGTTGATATACCCGGCGCTTTGTATTCGTTGTCATGGTTCCCGAACCCGGACTTCACCAGTCTTTTTCCATCTCAGAAAGAGATATTGTCCTACATCCAACGCGTCGCTTGCGTGAACCATGTCAATGAGCATGTGAGGGTTCAGACAGAGTGGAAAGGTGCCCAGTGGGTAGAAGCCTCTGGTACATGGCATATGTATCTCTGCGATTTGAATACGGAAGAGGAATTTCTTCACGAAGCCAAAGTCTTGATCTCCGCTGTTGGGGGTTATACAAACCCCAAGCTCCCCACTTTGCCTGGTTTGGAGAAGTTTGAAGGCCCCGTGGTGCATACTGCCAAATGGAGTAAAGAGTACGACCTCCGAGGCCTCAACGTGGCCGTGGTGGGTAACGGATGTTTGTTCACACCTTATGACCCGCCTAGCAGTGGCATTGAAATAACATCCTGTAGGCTCTGGCTCACAGGTAGTTCCTGCTGTAATTGATGAAGTCAACAGCCTGACGCAGTTTATCCGGGTAAGTGTTCCATTCCAGGGAGCTTGCTCGATTGTTCCTGACTCTGTTACATGCGAGTAGAGCCCACAACATTATGTCCCGATGCCCATAGGCAACTATCGATTTGGAAAAGCACTGCGCGCTTGTTTCTCCTATATTCCGCTGACCTTGTTGCTTATCCGTTGGCTGATCTTTTGGATTCTTGATACAACCCTTGAGCAGTTTTACGACAGTTACAAAGGGAAAGGAATAAGGGAAGAGAGAGCTTCTTACAGTCGGAAGTATATTACAGAGAACGCCCCTGGTAAGTATGTGGCAAACTGTGTTGCCCACTTAATGCTGACTGGATCCTTTTAGAGCGATACTGGCCTTTGCTCACGCCTGACTATGACCTTGGATGCAGAGTAAGCGAGAGTTTGAACTGTGTTGGGCTGCTATTAACACTGTGCGCAGCGAAGGATACTGGATAATCACTACATACGGTCGCTTCGCAACCATAGAATGAAGTTGATCAAGGACTCGATTGCACAAGTTGACTCGAAAAGTGTGACAACAGGTTCAGGCGACAAATACCCGGTTGACTTCATCGTGAGATGCACGTGGATGAGTGTGATATAATAACGCAAGCTGACCTACCTCGTAGGTTCTCGCGACGGGGTTCGAGTTCACACAATGGAAAGCCGATGAAGTGATAGGAAGGCAAGGAAAATCTCTGAAACAGCACTGGGACCATCGAGGTGGCATTGGCGCTTACAAGACTGTGGCGATGAACGAATTTCCCAATATGTTCTACTTGCTGGGTCCGAATGCTGGCAGTGGACACACATCTGTCCTTTTTGCGATGGAGTGGTGAGTGCTGCTATCTGGCAATGCTTCGTGAATATCAGCTGATGTTCATTGCAGCTCGGTCAACCTTGTTATTAATATTGCACGTCCTATACTCCAGCGACAGGCATCGATTGTCGAGGTGTGCAAAGGGGCTGAGACTGAGTGGTGTGACACCATACAGACTGCTCTCAGCAAAACGGTATTAGCACGCAACTGTTCAAATGTACGTTGTTTGTTGACTATTCGCATTGAATCATTAATCGCCAGCTAATGATCTCCAATATAGCAATATACCGACCCGAAGAGTGGATGGAACTTCTTTTCATACCCTTTCAGCTCATTGAGTTTCTGGATTGGCACGCGGTTTCCCACAATGAAGCACTGGGAGTATCGGTAGTCGTTATAGTTAGTCGTCTGGGACCGGATGCTTTAGTGCGTATGGTCAGCAGGCTTGGATCTGAGGACAATCTTTTTTGCTTTTGTTACACCATAGTCTGGGTTGGATCATTTTAGTCCTTGCCAAAAATCCGCCAATCCTCGCATTTCCGCCGACTTGAATATGAAAGCCAATAAGATATGATGCTGCCAAGCAGTTGTTTGGCGTGCTGCATAATGTTTATTTTGCCCCCGAAGACGATTACCAATGTATTCTAAGACAGTTTGAAGATTTCAGGTGAATAGATTATATAGTGGAACACATTACTTGTTCATCTCAATCAGCGAGCTGAATGGGGAATGGTGGTGAAGAGACGCAAATTTCATTCCCCATCAGTCTCGTAGGTGTGTCCGCTAAGGCCGCGCGGGTTTGATGTCCTAGGTAATTAAGAGGAGGTAAAAAAAAGAACGGTGGACTAAGTGGCTGCCATGAATCACTCCAACTCACCTTGACCTTGGATCGTGCGAAACCAAAATGTATCCACTTCGTTGTGATCCATAAGTCCTAGCTACTGTTGCGTAGATGATGTTGGTTCGAGGCAAAGTGTAATGTAGTTTATTGATACTATTTCATTCGATTTGTAGAGCGCAGTTTGGAGACCCGCACGAAGCTGCATCAGTTTACACGTCGCCCACTGCTCAGCTCGGCAGGTGCAGAAACACGGCTGCCGGTGAGGTCTCCATCTCCATCGTCACACTTTGGAGGCTCCCCCGACTCCTCCGCCTCCAGTCGCTTCACCACCAAATCAAACATCAAATCAAATGAATGGGCGACCTCATACCCATTTTTGATCCCATGCTCTTTGAATAGGTAGTCCATCATGGATCCCATTCGCCGATTGACATCATAAAGAAGTTCGGTTAGTCGGACTATTTCCTCCAGCTCGCTCCTGGATTGGCTGAGCGATTCCCGTATGGCGACTAGCTCCTGTCCGGCTCTCGCTTGGCGGCGTTCTGCTTGAAGGGTGCGTGTATTGAGTGCGCCAATAATCCGAAGAACTTCCTGAATACTGGTTAGCGGCATCCCGGTGAAGGGCGAAAAGCTTACCGAGGCATCCATGTCTGCATACATCGACTGGGCGAAGAAAGAATATGGGACCATTTATTGTCTTGGGTATGTGCAGAGAGAACAGAGGCCTTGAAGCAAAGAAGAACGAGCTTTAGGATTTCAATGGCTATACTTATAAGAAGCTAAGCTAGCTAGGTATCTCGTCTCCGATTTATGCAAAGATCTTGAGCGGTCGTAATCCATGGACCATGTGCTGTGGGATATGTTCATGATGGCATTTGGCGAGAAGCGTATATATTAACAATTCTCAGAGTGATATGTTTAACTCGACGGACACAGATAGTGAGTGGGGTTAACATTGTAGAATATCAGCCATCAGTAATAATAACTTGCAATGTTGAGGTTTGCCACAGCGCCGTGTTTCTAAACAGCGCCGTGTTTCTAAACAGCGCCGTGTTTCTAATTAGCGCAGTGTTCAGCAATATGTCATTTCAAGCACGCTGCTATAACTCTTTCTGCCGCAGTTTAGCTGTCTTGCTGTTCATAATGGAAACCGGAGAGGAGGAATCCGCTCGAGTTGCCCGTTCACTGTTCTGGGTTCAATTCGCCGGTGGGTGAGAACAGTGCCTGGAGCCGCAATTTTATAATTAATCGCCTCGCGAGACCCCATCCAATCGTGTTTATGAGCCAGCAACTAATTAAATGGGTGCATTACCCTCAAGACTGAGAATACAAATCAGACTCGGCATTAGGAACATAGCTCGCGATAGTGATTGCTTGCTCATCGGAATTTGGCCCGGTCGTTTGGTATAAAGAGGCTCCCATGCCCAAGCACGGAATCAATTACCAAGCGACCTACTCTCAGAATGGACGGTCCTCATAACGAGCATGAAACGAAAGTTGAGCACGACGAAGGCAGAGGGAGCGCCTCGCCGAGACTCGTCAATGAGCCTCCGGTATTGCTAGCGAGAGAGGACCATGGCCAGCAGCTGGTAAGCAACAATTTTGCCCACCGTGCAGCTGTGGACTAACCCTAGGCTAAAGCCACCACATCTACAACTGCCCCGAAATGAGGCACAGGCCTCAGACGCTGAGCCATTCCAACCGCTCGTCGAGGAGCTGAAGCGACTGAATCCAGATGACCCGCAGTTCGCGCACCAGGCCGCCCAGATCGTGAGATTTTTCCGACGGCTGTATGAATCCTATGTCGCAAAAAGGTCCGAGAGCCAACGTCTTGAGAGCGCAAATGGGGAACTCCGCACAGCAAACATTCAATTGTGCCAAGACCATGAATATCTGAAAAGTAGATACGCTAAGCAGGAAGAAGATTTGGCCTGTTTTGGACAAGCATTTGACAGTCTCGGAACGGCTATTGGTAGCCTTCTAAGGAATTCAGAGGCTGACATTCTGGAACCAATGCTTGAGACAGGCGACAAGATAGACCAGGGGGCTCCATGAATTGCTACCTCTAAGCCTTTGACTACAGTATACAAGAATACTTCAAAGGTGCAACACTGCCAAGAATCAGGAATATCACACTGTTCTGAGTACCAGGTATCTTCCTCATAACAGAAATGTCATTGGCAGTTGCGTATACCCTCATCGTAGATGGCGAGGATCATGCTCTCGTATGTAAAAGAGTCTCCGTCCATGCAAGCTGGACGACCTCTGTGGCTTGGCAGCGTATCCCGCTCTACGCACGTTCTTGATCGGTTGAAACGAACATGACGAAGATAGCACGATCCAGAGCTTATCAGTTGAAGCTGGAGCAGTCAGTAAGTATCGATAGGTTAGGAAAGGCGGAGAGTTTTACCTCGAGACATAGCCGCCAGCTGCCCAAAATAGCTCCCGGGACCGCAGCAATCAGAAGAATAAAGGCTATTAGATACAACTGGTACATTTCACGTTGCGATTCTGACCGACCCAGATGTCCGGATATTGATTTTCGAGAGAGCCAGTAGAAACCTAGGGCGAGGCAGAGGTAATCAAGCACAAATATAACCACAATGCCGAATCGCAAAAGTGGACAAATATGCATACTCAGAATATCAGCCAACAGTTTACTTGAGCTAGAGAACGTCGCCACGGCGAAGCAAACAGCGCGGGGCGTAATGAAGGGCAAATCCAATGCTTTGCTAAGTCGAAGACACTATTGAGGTACTGCCCCGTTACACAACCGTACTGGCCACTGCTCTCAAAGACGACATACCTCAAACAAAGATGGAAATATGCTGAGTGTATCAATCAAAATACCTTGGACTGTTTGATCGTGACGGTGAGCTTATTTCTTAGAGTGTTGGTGAGGTCTGACAAACCTTTCTCATCCTTACCTGCCCAAGTAAAACCCAACAGCACGCCAGTTAAGGTAAGTGCAGAAACTGAGGCGACAAAATTAGACTTTTGGTAGAGCGGAAGTTTCGCAAGTGTTTGGCTGCATAGTAGAAGGTGAAGTAAATAGATAAACAGCAAGATTGTATCCAAGATGGAATGTGTGATCGGGGGAACCTCCATGGTAGATTCTTGTAGTATGATTCCTAAGCTAGGAGGGCTACAGAATAAATATATATGAACTACAAAATTATTTACTTTGCACTTGTGGCACCGGTGGCTGGTTAATTAATACCTCATTCGGCAGAGCCACCTGGGCTCCTAGGAACGTTAAAGCCCAGTATCTTCCTAGAATTACCTACTTCCTTTATACTTATTGAATTTTGGACAAAAAACCTTAAAAGGTGAATCGGCCTTTTTACTGGACCGAAAACCTGCTACATATGAGAAAGAAAAAGTGGGAGTGGTAAAGTAAAATGAATGCGAAGAAGCGAGTTCCATAGATCAATATTTTTACAGCAGCCCCAAGGAGGACATTTATACCATTTCCAGGAGATGCATTTTCTCTTGCTACGCATAAAATAATACATCGCTACAGACTTTTGATAATATGCCTATGACGAAGTAGGTTAGGATACAGTATAGCTTTGTTTTTGCTGGCCAAAAAAAGGCTCTGCTGCGCGAAATATTACCATTGACCTGTTCAGTTCACTGGCAGCTCGTAGACCTGGAGGTGATGAGGGGCACGAGAAAACTCCAAATCTGCTTTTGCCGCAGCACATTTTGTATTTCTTCGAGAGCAGATGCCTATCGGAAGATGTGTGGCAAGGTCCTCCCGATAGCCGCGATGGTAGGAAGCCTCCCGATAGCCGCGATGGTAGGAAGACGATCGGCGGCCACGACAGCGCTGACAGCGGAGCACTTCGATTTGCTGATACACTGGCGTTGGAAAATGATAAGGGGATGGCTCGAGATCTGAAGAGCGAATGCGGGTTTTGCATTCACGTCTCCCAACCATGGATACGCGCCCTAGGCTAATAAACATAATATTCATAAGCAAAATCTTGACCTGTATAGGCAATTATACATACTTGTTGGATATCCATAGCCTAACGCCGTGCAACCAATGCATACTGATGTGGAAGTCGGCCACTAATGTGAAGAAAAATGCGAGCTGGCAAAAGAAATCCCATACACTTGCGAGAAGAGTAGTAAAGACGGCCTGGACTCAGCAGGGCAGGAAAACCAGTGGGCTCTTTAATTTTGTAATTCGAAGTAAGCTCGCATATCTGGAAGTCGAAGCAAATGGAAAGTTCATGAAATTTACGATCGTTTATCATTATTCGAGGTGCAAGAATTGGGCAAATTGTGTCTAAAAATCTATTACCCATAAAATATTTTATTCATTGGCACGACTAGCCTCATGGATAACTGAATAAACAGTAGGGTCGCTGGGAACTAACTAAACTTTCAAATGCTAGTGTAGCTTCGACTCGTAAAGTCGCCTGGTCGAAAGAGCAGAGGGGGACAATGAGGCGATCAGGACTATCGCCGTTTCTTTCTTAGTATCTATTGTATAAATAATTTTGCTCGCCGTAGTTCTGTTTGATCTTGTTTATGACACGGGGCCCCCCTTTTTGGTTAACTTGACTATACCTCGGCTTTTGCCTATCATGGACTCAGTATAATGCAAAGTAAGGCGTCTTAATGTGAGTACTCTTCGCATTTAAGAATTTTCCTTAGTCATGGTTCTGTTCATTCGGGACGTCTGCATGAGATGAGCGACGATTTCATTACCGTGTAATACTTAAACAAGATAAATACTGTACTTGGGCCATACATTGAAATGCAAACTTGGTGGGCTATGCACACCAGACACTAATTTCAAGGGCACTTGGCGTTGAAACCTGGGAAAAGGAGTTTTGTGGGGATAATTGAGGGTTTAAAACTAAATGGCCATAATGAGTAAGTTCATTGGCTCCTTAGCTTTCTCGATTCCTAACCCCAAAGTCTACATTAGACTAACCACTACAGTAGAGTTCAAAAATAAACGGCGACGTCTGCTAACAGAGTTCATACAATCCAAATACAAAAACAGGCCCAACCGAATAGTGAAAATTATGATGGATTTAATGTAAAGCCCAAATCAAGTAAAGAGAATACACAATTTTTTCCAATTCGAGCGGAATTTTAATTACAGGAAATTACCGATAATGTTTTGAACAAAAGCCATGGGATCGAGGGGAAGGTTTTGCATGAGTGGGCTTATACATGCCATTGGTTCTAAACAAGCCGAATCTCGTCCTGGCCACATGCATATTTGAAAGTGAAAATTTTCAAGGCCATTGACGGTGAAATAGCTGAGGTTGCTTAGGATTTCCTCACGCATTCGAGTGAGACTGCCCAGCCAGCGGTGCAAAAGAAAGGATTTTTCATCAAGAACCTCTCTTGTAGACTTGTCTAAGACTGTGAAGAGTATCTCCAACCAGTAGACTTCACGAACTGGGGAGAGGGAAGACAAGAACAGGAATATGTCTTCGCTACTGGTGGAATCCGATAAAACATCTGGCCCCATTTGGCAGAAGGAGTGTTGACCGCTGTAGCCAGAGAAATAGTAGCAACCAACAAATGGTAGTATTGTTCTGGTACCATTAGTTGGAAGCTGGTTCCTCCATGCTAAGGTGGGGAAAATATCGTAACCAGGTGTTCGAAGGACAGGCGATAATGTGTTTTCCGAAAAATTCCCCCAAGGGAAATCTTCGCCAAAAGGCAGAAAGTAATCTAGAGTAGAATCTCGTTAGCAGTTCCGAAACATGAGATAGAAGGACCAATAGGACTGACTATGGCCAATATCTTCCTCCATTGCACTTGTGTGATGCTCTGCGTCCATTATGATCATGGTGACCTGGTATGATATATTCGGGTGACATCCAGCAAATATGTGTCTGTTATAAAACGAGGGGTCGACAAACACCCCATCGTGTGTATTTGAAATGCCACTTGGTTGTTCTTCAAATAAGATAGTGTTGCTGGTAGTGCCATGAAACGACCGTTTAAAAGACATATCAAAAATCTTTGTATGGCTAAAAAATTCGGCGTTTATCTCAAATTAAGATATTTAGCTCTAAGACGCAAAACACCGAAATTCATGTTGCATAAACTACCTTGGGCTGAAGAATAGCCATTGAATTGTTGGATCTTTTATTAGGTTGGTAGCATTCCACGACTGAATAAGTTCCCACTACTTTGACTAGGTTTTGACTTCCCACAGTAAATGCCACAGGAACTTTATCTTTATTTATGCAAAAACACGATAACGCGTTTTAATACATGTAAGATCATTACACATGATTTCAATGTGGTTCAAAAATGTGTTGTTGAGTTTTATGACAAGGGTAGAAGTTGGTGAAGTCTGTAAGTATCTTCAAAGATATTAAGAATACCTTGACGGACTGACTGGAAAGCTTGGCGGCTGTCATACAAGTTTGCCTCTTTATCGGTACAGATGCGACGTAGAGATTCGTTGTTTTCCTCAAGCCAGCTGTTTGAATTTCCAAGAAGACGATTTTCCTCTCCAGCTTCTTTGGCCTTTCCGTATTCCTTCAAGTAGGCTTCCCACAGGCACTGGTAAACATCAACCAGCCTTTTTGCTTGTGGGATAAGAGCTGGACACTTCTCCATCAGGAGCTTGATTTCATTTGTCAAGGGAGAGTTAACAACCAAGGTCACCTAAGCTTTCTGTTAGAAAGAAATATGACTGTGGTCAGAGATTTTATTACCTGTGTCATCTGCGGTGGTAGAAATTTGGGAAGAATGGTCCCGAAAATGCCATTTTCAAGCCTCTCGGAGCTTTCAGAGCCTGAAGAGCGGCGCCTTCGCTTGATAGGGCGCCTCTGGGGAAGACTTTCAGCTTGCATATTAGCTTTCTCCAAGAGCAGTTTGTTCAAGAAGCTAAAAGTTGCAATGCTCTCAATAAGCAGAATCCAACACTAGTCTTATATAGGTTCTAAATATCCTGGGAAACTAGAGGAAGACCAAGCTAGAAATAAGACGTAAAGTGATGCCCGGTGGTCAAAAAAGCAACATGATTGATATCAATATTTTGAGGTCTTGCTGTATCCCATGAATAGATGCAAAGATGAGGGAGTCTAATATCACTCGCCTTCGAAAAATGATGTATAAAATCAACACCGCCATCTTGGTGACAACACCTTTTAAACGTCAGAACTCAACTATTGGCGGAATGTTGAGCTTGCAAAATGTGGACGCATGCCCAGATTTTACTATGTTAGTGACTTTACAAAAAGAGCACTAAAGCTTTAGACAGTGATAGTGATTTTCTAGTCCTTAAAGCTCATGTGCAATTCTAGTATGAATTTTTCTATTAAAACTGTTCTTTCTGACCACTATACACACACACTCCTTAGTGTCAGAGCCGCAGCTTTGTTGCCCGTGAGCAGCGTAATCCGGTAATCTTTCAGTCCAACTACCATGTTCAATGCATGTGCCATCGCTGCTAGCTCCCCAGAGAACGGATTTTGCTCTGCTCTTGCACCCAATGTGACAGAAAGGGTCTTCAGTTTCAGTTTTCGATACCGGGGTGGTTGTTTCTCGATCGCCACCCCGAATCCGACCCGCTCGTTCCGAGCCGAGCTGCTGACCGCGATCTGCATGTACACGCCTGCTCTGGTCTGGAA
>LACB01000526.1:0-18806 GCA_030142185.1 Penicillium thymicola
GGCCAGGCAGGGTCAATTCGTATCTCATGTACGGAGTATCCTCAAGCCCTTCCGTTGCGGTATCTGGTATGCATGCATGCATATATGCAGGTACATGCACGGGTAATATACGTGGTATACGAGCTGAATAAGGATCGGGGTTGAGCTGGGGGGAGAAGACGGGGGTAGGAAAAAGAAAAGAAAAAAGAGTTTTTGGGATTTCAAATAGAGTTGAATCTAAATCCAAATCCTTCCCGCATTGACGGATAGCAGTGGATATAATGGTCGTGCTGTGTGAAGTTTGATCTAGACTAGACCGGGATATGAGCTAGTATAAGCAATGCAAAGTACCTTGTCTAGTGTGCAAAACAGGGGCAATCAACTCTATTCCTGACCGTTGCAGGGAAATGAAACCCACTAGGCTGTAACTGCAGGAGAGTAACATGTTACAGCTCGAGGGTCTTAGAGCGCCAATCCGGCCGGATCGGAATAATCGCTTCGTTTTGGTGGAAGATCGCTGGCGGGAGGATCGAAACTGCCCGAGTTCTTTGGAGGGATGTTGGTTATGGCCCGGAGTCGGCATGGGTTTCATCTTTGTCGACGATACAAAGTACTGCGATGTGTAGCGTAGTGTAGTGTAGTAGGGCAAGTCTTTCTTCCCTGCTTGGGTATTCAAATTGTCGGGATTGATACCTGTCTAGGTCTATTGAACTGTCACAACCTTGGAAAGTTAGATACATCCAACCCCATGAATACATAAATAGTAACGCCGAATGCAGATGATGGATTGGCTCGTCAACCAGTCCGGATGAACAGAATATATCGAGCATGTGTTGTACCTTGCTCAAACAATCGAATACGCCGCTTGCTGGTTTGTGTCGAGATGCAATAGAAAAAAAAAATCGTGTCATAAAAAAGCCGCACAAAAAGGTTCAGTTCATAAGGTCGTAATTGTCGTGCGCGGTGAATGCACACAGGAATGCTGGGGATTATGTTCGTTTGGAGTGTCCGTCATCCGAGTTGGGCTCTGCCTCTCCCTCAACTTGAGCCGGGTCGCTCTGTTGTTTGGGACTACCGTAGCCCATCTAGAATCAAGTCAGAAGAGATCAACGGAAAGCACTGATTGGCGACTTACCTTGTCAAGTTTGTAGTTGACCATAAGAAGACTCAACGGAATGAGAGGGAGGGTGGCAATGACAGCCAGCGTCAGCAGCCGGTCCATGGTCTCTTGGTACGCACGGTTGATAGCAATGCGAGTTGCAGACCCCATTGGATACGACAGAGCGGTGGTCAGCTTGCCGAAGATTTCAGCAGCTTGGCCCTTACTTTCCTCGGGAAGGTATTGAAGAAGCTTGTGTGGGACGGCAGAGGACCAAACAGCCCCTGAGATAGCGGCACCGACCGCGCCGCCCATTTCCATGGAGGTCAGGAACATCGCAGTGGCTGCTGCGACTTCCTGGTGGCTGGCAGATGCTTGAACACCCAGTTGGACGGGCACATTAATCAGGCCGCCACCGATGCCGACTATGATCTGTGTGCCCAGGACTTGGAAGTGCGAGGCTCCTTCTCCTCGGTACAGGAGCATCATGGCTAGGCCGGTCATGTACACAACACATCCTATCGTAATATAGATGCGGTATCGTCGGGTATACTTGATAAGAAGTGACACGCTGAATGCGGCAATGGTTGAGGTGAAAGAAAATGTCTGGGTTATGCGCCCCGCAGTGGCAACGTCGTACCCCTGTACCACCTGCAGGTAGGAATAGAGATAAGGTTGAACCGAAAAGTAGAAGGCCACTAGGTTAGGTTAGCAACAACACCTTGGACGTCGAGAGAATAAATGATCAACTTACTGAAATACCAGAATGCCAGTGCACATCCCGCAAGAGCAGTCCTCTGTTTAAGGAGGTGTAGAGAGAGCAGAGGCTTGGGCGCCAATTTCCGTGAAGACTCCCAGAGCGGCAGCAGACACAAACAAACAGCACCAAGCGCGATCATGACCAAAATACTGACATTCTTCCACCCGTTCTTTGCGGTGGCCGCAAGAGTCAAAGGCACCAGAATTAAAGTGACAGCAGCAGACAAAAGGGCCAGTCCGCCCACGTCCAGATCGTACCAGGTCCGACGCATGACGCTAATCAAGTCCGTCCGTCTTCTAGTCCGCTTTTTGATGAAATTCAACCTTTGGGCTTTGCGTTGGTTGAAGATCAACGTGAGGGCGAGTGGCAGGAAGGATGCAGGCAAGATAATAGCCCACATTCCATAACCCCATCGCCATGAGCTAGTGCGCAGCACCGCGTCCGCAATAGTCGGCCCGAGCCAGACCGTAACCAAAAATGGGAATTCGGGCAGAAGGGCGAGGAAAGCACGGTTCAGCAGGTCACTGCTGTCGGCAATGAAGACTTGTTGGAGGATCTGCAAGCCGGTCGAGCCGGCGGAGTAAAATATCTGGGCAGAGGCGTAGGTCTGGACATTGGTGGAGCTGGCCATTTGAATATATCCCAGAACGTATATAAGGATGCTCAAACAGAAGGCCTCGAAGCGACCGAATACATCGGCGATCTTAGCCATAGGGGGTTTGATGACAGCTAGAGATCGATGAACGATTAGCAGCCGCCCATTGTTTTCAAACGGGGTAGTAAACTCTCACCATTGACCACATTTTGGATAACGAGGACGGTCGAGATCAACGCGTGTTTACTGAATGAACTCGTCGCATATGCAGACAGTGACATCACAGTCTGACCTTCCAGCGACGTACAGAATGCCATGAGGAATATACTTCGCCAAGTCAGCAAGGTTTCAGCACAAAGCACGGGACTGCAATCCACACGAACCTGACGTAGGCTACCATCAAAGACTTAGTGGTCCAAGTCAGATTGATGGCCTCAATCTTTTGAACTCCCTCCTGCATTTCATCCGGTGTAGACAGTCCACTAGACTGGCCCTCGACCTCGTAGTTATCCTGCAACAGTTGATCCCTTTCATCCTCCATTCCGGCGGTTTCGTGTTCGATAGTGCCGTAGGACGGTCCTGGGCGTGAGTCGAGAAGTGGCATCTCGTGACCGATGCACGGTTACCACAAAGATCGTATATGGTTTCAACGGGAATATTCTCTAATGGACGGCGTCCATATAAGAATAAGAATAACCGGCAAGAGAGTTCGGTCTGGGATTGGTAGAAACCATATACAAAAGACGGTGATCTCAAAGGCGGCGATTAAGCGGAAAATAGGTCAAGTGTTCATGCGACATCAGATTTGAGTTGCGGCAAGCGTATCACATAAAAGGGATGACAGCCTGCTCTAATAAGTAAGTACTTTCGGCTCTCTTCAGGTAACCCGAGCCAGTCAGGTCCACCGGGAAAATGAAACGACAACACGAGATGTCAACAGCGAATCGGAGACCGGATTAGGCCAGGACAAGAAGGAAATAATATGGGGCGCGATATGTGAAAAAGGTGTGGAAGCGCGCTTGCCTCGGGGGTCGACCCATGAAGGGCTATTGTAAGTTAAAAAAAAAGGATCCGGTAGGCAGATATGGGGCAGATTGGCGGATGGGTAGATCCGCCGTGCTTCGGAGGGAGACGCCCAAATGTAAGGGGAAAGCAGGCCTTGAAGATATTAGGCCTGTAAGTCTTGGCTTTGCTGCGCAAAATGGCACCAAGCCCGATTGTCGGTCGCACTTATGCACGTTGATGGGGTCTGTGGTAGTAGAGAGGTGAGGTGAGAGGCTGAGGTCCGATCTCAGCTCATCTCTTGCATTCCAGGATGATGCACCAAGACAGTTTAAGAAACAGTGTCACGGTCATAACCCAGTCATCATTCTGGGATTTTGGAAATGCCCAGGTGCTTCCCAAGTATATTTTTCCCCCAAAGGTAAAGATGTGTCAAAGAGGAAAATTAAAAAAAAGGTGGAGTTTCGGGTGGCACGGGGACTGTTACAATCGGAGGGGCTACCCGCGGAATACATATGTTCACTTGGTGGCATGAGCTGAGTCTTTGGTACTGCCAAGTCACTTTTACCCTGGTTCACTTCATCAGATAAGATGGAAGTTTGATCTTCCTTTTTTGGTATTTGATTTTATGTTTTATTATTTATGGTGGAAGTACATTCTTTTCATTCTTATCAAGGGAACTAACTGCGTAGCTACATAATATAGTTATTAAAAATGTCTCCACTATCTGGCAGCAACATGCATTGCTACCCTTCAGTTGACTTCAATCTACGGAAACCATCATCTCATTACCACAAATAACAAAACCCGGACACTTAACCAGGAGTTATATCATTTTCCGTTATCCATTTAATGAATAATATCTGATATTCTTTATAGTGGAAAGGATGGAAGAAACGGAAGAAACGGAAGAAACGGAAGGAATCTCTAATTTACTTTTTCTCCACTTGTGTCATATTAACACGCGACTGGTGTGACCTCGGCATCCCAAATAGATCTTGTACAGCGCATTCACCCGATTGTCGGGATTACACTGCACTAGGTATAGTAGGATCAGATAACTCCGATTAGAAAAGTGCATCAAAATGAGAACATGTACAGAAAGAGGATCCTAAAGTCTACATTGCCACATATAACTAGACGTTCAGAAGTACAAGGTAGACACCCGACACAGTACTTATGTTGTAAGTCCCATCTGATAACAATATACTAGTTACTTGTAAATATTTGGCGCAGATGTGGACCTGAAACTCTGAGGTGTAGTATGTCTGCAGCAAGCCGGTATCTTTATCTCTACCCGAATAGATCGTGAATGTCCTGCTGTGCTCCATTGCAATGTACGGTCAAAAGCAGTCTTACTTTTACTTCATTTCAATTACCCTATTCATCATGTATCATCAGTATCATCATTGTTCGTAGTGGCTGGCCATCGCCATCTACTTATTGGGGCATATAACAAACAACATCCCACCAATCTATTCCTCTATAATCAAATGACCGAAATTGACAGGGAACTCCCCACCCTCGCTTGATGGCCGAGCAGCATAGACACCAACCCAGAAGTCCTTCACATTCTCCTCCTCGAAGACCCAAGTGACCTCCCGGATAGGGGATTTCTGCAAACCCTCAACAAGATAGATCCACAGACTATTGTCCTTTTCCTTGACCAACTCAAGAGTTGCTGCACCACCGCCTGAGGGCACTGGAAACAGGCTCCAGTCCGCCCAGTTGTCTTTGGCGACAACGCTGAGGTGGGGTCTGCCGTTGGTGAGTTCAATACCACTCTTCACCCACTTCTGACCACCATCAGCGGTATTCAGGACAAGGATTATGCCACCCTGGTCATATTTCTTCTCCCAAAGGGCATTGAAGGCGACGCGGGTCCGCTTGAATGTCTTCAACGGCACAGACTTGTACAAGATCGGGGCTGAGAAGCGAGTGGTGGAGGGCGGCTTGGCCCATATATCTGTGGAAGCTGGCGCATTGATGGTAAACTCTGGGGGAGGACTGCCATTTCCTGGGACTTTGGCGTCTGAGTTGACGAATTTGAATTGCGATTGGGACATGGTGGGCTGTGGAATGCGGGGAAACAGTATGATCACAGATGAAGTATATTCAGTCACCACGCCGCAGATATTTGAACAAGTGAGCAAGTTAAGTGTGAAACTGAGCAGTCAGAAGTATGAATAGAAAGATAAATGATTTCATCTGGGCGCGAACAGAACTGGCCGTCCATGGATACCCCGACTACAGCTACGTCACTACATGTCGGAATCTCACTAGACTTCATCGGAAAATCACGTTACACATCTGTTTCTGAAATGGACAAGGAGGGTATCCATTTAAATCTCTTGTTTGGTGTTTGATCTCCCTATCTAACAATCCTAATCATTTAAGCCCAAAACTATTTAACCTCCATGTTGTACATCCATATACTCGCTGGTATCACGTGATCACATTGATGATGTAAGTTCTCTTTAGTGGCCGGGGGAAATCACCAAACAGGTTTCTTTTCACTATCACCAATAATGGCTGCAACGAGCCATCTTATTGGATCAATTTGCGGTTGAAGATAAGTCCCAAGGGTGTATACCCATTTGGTGACACAATCCACCATGACTGCACGACTACTCCATCCCGATGAATGGGAACTTGCCTCACGGTCTTCAGTTGACTCCCAGGGGACGTTCAACCTCGACGAGGCCGATTTTGAAGCCCAAGTCCCTTCTTCATCCAAATTTGGCAAACGCCAATTGCCCTGGCTATCCCGTTTTCTCTCTTCGGCATCAGCAGGTTATCGCCGCCTGAACAACCCTTCCAGACCGGCCCTCGCAGGCACACCACGACCGAGCTGTTCTCGACGTTTCTGTATTCGCCGCTGTTGCTACCTCCCCGTTGTCGCCGGCATCGTCTTTGTACTCGCACTTTTCACGTCGATGCTTTTCCCATCATATACCCATCTGCCCGCGCATTACTCTACACTCCGCAAATCAGTACTCGAAAGCTCATATCCCGGACGAGGTAATCCCCGCCAAGAAAAGGTCTTTATTGCAGCAAGTCTGTATGATGGCGGTGGCAAGCTTGCCCAGGGCCAGTGGGGAACACAACTCCTGGAACTGATTGATTTACTTGGACCTGATAATGTGTTCCTGAGCATCTATGAAAACGACAGCGGTGATGAGGGAGAGCGCGCATTGCGCGCGTTGGAGGAGAAAGTGCAGTGCCAGAAATCAATCGTGTCTGAAAAGCACCTGGACCTGGGTAGTATGCCGACTGTGACCATTCCCGGTGGATCAAAGCGAATCAAGCGCATCGAATATCTAGCCCAGGCTCGGAACCGAGCACTACAGCCATTGACCGACCACCCAGAGCTGAAATTCGATAAGCTACTATATCTGAACGATATCCTCTTCCACCCCTCCGACGTTCCCCAGCTCTTATTCTCAACAAATGCCAACGAAGAGGGTGTTACCCAATACCGTGCAGCCTGCGCCGTAGACTTCGACAACCCCATCAAATTCTACGACACATATGCCACCCGTGATCTTGAAGGCTACAGCATGGGTCTCCCCTTCTACCCATGGTTCACCACATCCGGCAAAGGCGAGAGCCGAAGCGATGTCCTGGCCGGCAAAGACGCAGTGCGTGTTCGCAGCTGCTGGGGCGGAATGGTGGCATTTGATGCCAAATACTTCCAAAAAGGTTCGCCGCCGCCAACAACCCCCAACCCCGCACGCTTCCGCTCCGGGCACGATCTCTTCTGGGAGGCGTCCGAATGCTGCCTGATCCATGCGGACATCCAAGATCCGCCAACCAACGTCGACGAGATAACCGATACGGGTATCTATATGAACCCGTTCGTGCGAACCGCTTATGACCATCGCACCCTCTCGTGGCTGGGAATCACCCGCCGCTTCGAGGGGCTGTACGCGTTCCTCCATAACCTTGGAAACCACCTTGTCGGTCTGCCTTGGCACAATCCCCGCCGCACGGAAGTCCCCGGTCAAACTGTGCAGGAGACTGTGTGGGTTCCGGATGCTGGGCATGATGGTGGCTCTTTCCAAGTCGTTGATCGAGTTGCGGGCAATGATGGCTATTGTGGTCGTCGTGGTCTTCAAGTTATTGTTGAAAACCGCAAGCCCGGGCAGAAAGGATTCGAGGGTATTCCTGTCCCGTCGATGAAGCTTTAATGTTCTGGAATCAGATACCCCTTCTATCCATTCTTGTTATATAGATTTCCTTGTCCTTTGGTGTCTTTGGTGTATTGATAGGTTTGTTGGAGAGACCGCTAGGAGCATTAGACAAATGAATAATACGTGGACCAATGCTTATTATATCTCTGAGCACATGCGTGGTATTGACAAAAATGACCGCTTTGGAGGCCACCACGCCTGTACCACCATTATTCTACACCCGCCCACCTGGGCAACATTTTTACATTTAGACTTACTTACATATGCAGATACATCTCTATGTAGGTCCACGGGTACGCTCGTGAATTTCTACGGCTATACTCTTCCTCCAGGCGAGGCTCGCGCGGGTAGCTATAAGAGCGGAATTCTCCCGTTTTCCCCGCATTTCCCCCGCATTTCCCCCAATCGAAGGGTATGCATAAGTAGTATGTCTAGTGATTATGTATACTAACACACTAACAGACAATACCTGTGGAATTCGCCATGGCCATCATCTCAGAAGCATTGATCTCAGTCTGGTCGCATCTACCAGCCATCCTGGTCACTCTTGCCTTATTTCACGTCACTCGCAATTATTTCAAACCAGGAGTAACGTCAATACCCGGACCATTACTGGCTAAGTTAACAAACTTTTGGAGGTTCATCGATGTCGCCAATGGTCGTGCAGAAGTGACCCTCTACAACCTTCACCAAAAACATGGGGACTATGTTCGACTAGGACCCAACGTGGTCAGTGTGCGGAATTTGGATGCTCTGAAAACTATATATGGCATTAATAAGGGATATCAAAAGGTGAGTTCAAGTTACAAGAAACTGATGTTGATCTTTTTGCTAACATTCGCAAGACAAATTTCTACTCTGTTCAGCAGCAGCTTGCCAAAGGCAGACCGACGCCTACACTATTTACCACAACCGATGAAGTTTTCCATGCTGCTATTAAAAGGCCGATCTCATCAGCGTACTCAATGAGTACCCTGACCGAGTTCGAGCCTTTTGTGGATAAGACCATTCATACCTTATTTGGGAAATTAGATGAGGTTGTAGCTGATGCAAAAGTCTGCGATATTGCTGCTTGGCTACAATACTGTAAGTAGTCTCTTTCTTCCCATGGGACATGAGAGCAGGAGCTAACATAGCTCATAAAGATGCATTTGATGTCATAGGAGAATTGACGTTCAGTAAGCCACTTGGGTTCCTCGAGAAAGGGAATGATGTCGACGGAATTATCGTCGCATTAGAACATATGCTCGACTATTCCGGAAAGGTTGGCATTGCAATGCATAATTGAGATCACAACTAATGAGATTGAGGACTAGATTGGGCAGATGCCATGGCTCGACTACCTTTTCATCAAGAACCCTCTCAAGAGTCTTTTCGGAGGGGGTTCAACCGGAGCTGTGGCCCGCTTTGCTCGCGCAAGACTAGACGAACGATTGAACCAGAAAATTACGTCTCCAGTGGCCAACAAGCAAAAGGACTTTCTCGATCGTTTCTTGGAGGCGAGAAATGAGCACCCGAATATTGTGAACGATAACCAAGTCTTCTCTTATACGATCAGCAATATGAATGCTGGCTCCGATACAACAGCGATTTCTCTCCGAGCAATTCTGTATTATACCCTTAAGAACCCGCGAGCAAGTACGAAACTGCAGCAAGAGCTCACCATCGCCTTGGAAGAAAATCGGATCTCTTTACCCGTCTCGTGGAAACAAAGCCAAGAGCAACTCCCCTACCTCGATGCAGTGATTAAAGAAGCACTACGCCTTCACCCGGCCGTAGGATTGATGCTTGAGCGGGTGGTTCCGGCCGAGGGACTCCAACTTCCTGATGGTGGCCCATTTCTACCGGCTGGGACGATAGTTGGTGCCAATCCGTGGATAGTACATCGGAGCCACATCTTTGGGGAAGATGTCGAGTCCTTTGTTCCGGAACGGTGGCTCAAGATGGATACTGAGTCAGAGACCAGTTTCCAGGATAGGAAGCAGAAGATGATGCGTGCGACATTTACTTTTGGAGCTGGACCGAGGACTTGTATTGGCAAGAATATCAGTCTGCTTGAGATATATAAGTTGATTCCGTCGCTATTTCTAAGATACAAGGTAAGAACATGGCTTTCAGCCCGAGATTTGGAATCTGACACTAACTGGGGCTCCTTTAGATTGAATTCAATGATCCTAGCGCAGAATGGGAGATTGTTAATGCGTGGTTTGTGAGGCAAAAAAACATGGACGTGAGGTTGGCACATAACAGCGAGGCTATAGCAAGATCATGAGGTAAGACAGTGCTGTAAAGAGGGAATGTTAGGAATATAAAACTAACTCGAGGGGGCAATGCAATCTCCGTTTATCTTTACCTACAAGGTTTTTATATTACAGATAAGAATAGCTGAAGTTACCTTGCTAGCACGCTCAAATGGTATCACCACCACTCTTCCGGTGTCCTGATGAACAAGATCCTAGAACATAGTAGTAGTCTCCAGAAGAACAATCAAGGGCACTGTTTGTTCACTGGGAGATTTCTTTGTTAGATATCGTGAGAACAGTGTGTCTTCCTAGAAACATGTTCTAATTGAACATTTTAAGAGTATATGATATATACCTGTGCGCTTTTATCTTGATGCCCATGCCTGGATCTTCAGACTTTGTCTTGGAGGAATGAGAAAGTCACTAGTTATAGTTATAGGAATACCCATAGTAGGTAGTATAACTACTATTGCTATCATGACTACTATAGATGAAGTGCCCAGGTGGATTGCTCCTTCCTCTCGACTTAAAAGTCAAGAGTCGTACCTTCCCAATTGAAATACACAACCATCCCAAGACGCGTTCAACCTCCGAAATAAATTGTTTTGTTTTCCTCCTCTTCCTCTCTCCCTCTTCTCTACCTCATCTCGATATCTTTCTTGTTGCATCATGGAGAAACCCAAGGTTATTGGACCTAACGGTCTTGCTCCAATCACTCTCGACAGACAGGCCGATATTCGTATCACCACCAAGGTCATCTGCGACGTGATCTCCAACTGCGACATGGTCAGCCTGGCGGAGAGCATGCACGCCCCTGCTGCTATTCGTAAGCAGGCTCGCGCTGATCGCCTTGCTGGCGTGCAGACTGTGTCAGCTCGCGTCAAGGCTCATCGCTCCTCCACCCAGCTGGAGGTGGATGGCCCTCCCAAGCTCTATGATGCCTCGAAGGATATTGAGAAGGCCATGAAGCTCGAAATGGTATGTCGCACTTTTCCCTCCATCCACACTCCATCCACACCTTGACCTTTCCCGCTACATGTTCATGTGCTTCTTTGCTTGACTCGCTTCCTTCTCTGATCTTGTTTTTATTGTTATATTTTTGTTCATCAACCCCTTCAACTCTAACCATTCTCGAGAATAACACTTATGTCTCTTTGTTATCTCTGTCTCGCTGATTCTTTCATAGGACAAGAAAGTTCATGTTTCTCGTGTTGCCGACTCGCGTGTCCCCGTTGTCACTCTGAAGGATGCCCCTTCTCGTGTCACTGCTTTGAGTACCCCCGGTGCCCAGAAGTCTTCTGGTATTGATCCTCGCGCTGAGCCATTTGTTCCTGCCGCTGCCGCCGGCAAGGCCCTTGGACTCAAGGATGAAGTAGCTCTGAAGAGTACTCTTCGCAAGGCGACGGCTGGACCTACTAAGACAACTCCTGCTAAAGCTGGTACCGAAAGCAAGGATGCAGACAATGACTCTATCGCTAGTTCCAAGGCATCCCAGAGGCTCGAGCCCACCGGAGACAAGGAGTCCACTGGCTCCCCCAAGCAGACCAGAGGTCTTACTGCTCCCGCTGATTTCATGAAGCAATTCCGTTTGCTTCAATTGCAGAAGCAAATGGCACCCAAGGTTGCGCCTACTGGACCTCCTCGACGAATCGTTTTCGGAAATCTCCCTGAGTGGGCGAATATCTGTAGCGTCCTGCAGCTTGTCTACGGTGGTGCTATCGAGCGCGCTTGGAGCGAGAATGGCGAGGTTATTGTGCAGTTTGTTGAGCAAGACGACTGCGTCAGATACCATGAGAACCACTCCGATGGCATCAAGTTGAACGATGGTGACGACGACCTCACTATTTCCGTTACCATGCCAGAGGAGGGTCTGCCGGACAATGCCGAGCTTTCGAGCCGTGTCGAAGAGGGCGCTTCCCGTGTCGTTTGTCTCTCTGGTCTTCCAACTGGTTTCAAGACTAGCGACAACGAGAACATCTTGGGCATTGCCGCTGACCCTGTCTGGGGTAGCAAGGGCTTTGACCATATTGTGATCAAGCAGGCTGAGGTAAGTTTAGACGCCAGTATATCTATGCTTTTGGTCCCTACTAACTTGTCTTTTTAAGGCTGGTATTGATGTTCACGTCTTCTTCTATGACCTCCACGACGGTTGGAACTTCTTGCAAAGCATCAAGGAGGGAGCGTACGACTGCATTGCCAGCTTCGAAGTTGACCCGTAGGTTACCGGTTTAAAGTTTCACCACGCGAGTTCTTTATTGACTAACTAGTTATTTCGTCAGATGCGCTCTTTCTGAGGGGTTCCATTTCATGGATGAGCCCAACTTGATGTTCTCTGCAATCCTCGCCGTGGAGTAGTTGCATATGAACTTCATATCCATCGGCAGCCCTGACGGTGTCGATAGTCATTACGGCTATTTAATTTGCTCACAGTGAAGGAGATATGCAGCTCAAAGCGAACACTTCTGTATTCGGATCTTGCTCTTTGTTTTCGATGGGTCTTTAGTTAGTAATTATTCCTTTTGTTAGGATATGGTTCTATCTAGCGTAGCCCAATCAATGAATTCCAAGTTAACGTTCCATTGAGGATTTTAAGCCACCACAGATTATAGGAACCCCCAATACGGTGTACAGCGGCTGCTACACTGTAGTAGGAGCAATCCAACATTGAGATGCAGCACCATGGCAATGCCCGACATACCCCTGTGGACACCACCTTACCCGTACAACCTAGATACCTATTCCATTCACCTTCGCACAACCTCAATGCCGTCTCAAGAAAATATCCGACACCAAAGAAGCATATACATGATAATAAGCCCTACTTGATTGGCTGACTGAAATTAGATTAGTCACAAACCATAACTAGTTATCGGCATTTATGGTGCCCCTCTTCCTCTTTCCATATTAGTGTTGATGAAATTCGACAGTGCGAAAGAGGAATAGTGGTCGATTGGAGGTTACTGTGGAGATTTGAGAATTTAGTGCGAATTGTAGCGCCGGGGATGTCGAACCGAGGTGGATAGCGTTTGAATTGTCTAAATGTTAGTTTTTTTTGGGATGAATTGGTATTATAATATATTAATCTGTACTCCGTATACAATATGCAATATACAATATACACCACTTTTCTGCACTAGAATGCCAGTTCAGGCCAGTCCAACCTTTGAATCATACTCCGTACATGCATGCAAATTGCCCCATATGCAGTATTACTCCGTTCGAATTTCGAGAGTGGTCTTGAATTCAAGATTGGTTCCTGTGTCGCAGCACTGTCACACAATAGGCTGTGTCACTTCTATATTGCAGAGCCCAGACTTTTTTTTGTTCTACACTTCTACACTCTACACTTCATATTACCTAGATCGTACACCGAGTAAGAATGTTGCAATAGAAAGGTGAAAATATCCATAAATCCACAGTTCGCTTGATACGGCTAGATCGTATTATACAAAACATACGCTCGCAAAAGTACATTTCCGCCTGATTTTTCCCCTGGAAAGCGACCAATCACCTCAGGCTATATATCACCCGTACTACTACAACATACAACATACTAACTACAGTCTAGGCAATTGATAGATTCTTCTTCGTTATAGCCTACTACTACACATATAACATGTTTTGCATTTCATATGGGCGCATTTATAAATGTACTCAGCACACTTAACCTCCATATCGGCCCCCTTATTGCCTTCGTAGCCCCACAGCCCGGAATAACACAACCATCCAACAATGTCTAAAAACAATGAGGCTGAGACAACGGATCGGCATTTATCTTTCTGTCAGAGAAAAAAAAAGAGGAACTCATAGAGCCCGCGAGTGACATCTCCGAACCTGGACACGCTAGGAATTGACAGGATTGGCCCCATTTACATGCATGTTTTCTTTTTTTTTGTTTTTTGACGATCTCTATTTTACAATCCGTAGTCACCGAGCTAGGACAATAAGTAGATAAGATCAAAAAGGAGACAATAACAAAAATAAAAGCAAAGAAAGCAAATGCCGAAGCGCGACATGTCAATTCTGTTTGGGGCTGTCTGTCTATTATTGAACATCAACTATTAACTAGCACATATATGTTGTAGTATGATTCTCCTTAATACGCATCTATATATTACTTAACTATGGAGTAACAAATCACTCTACATCAAACGACACCACTGATTACCCGATTGAAAGCATGACAACTGGCCCCTATGGTATAGTTATATTGAACTGTACATAAGTACCATGAACTAACAATGCGATCCTTTATCCCAAGCCCCTAGCATGCCTGTAGCCTCTGAGGAGTCTTGGGAAGCTCCAATGGGAAGTACTAATCCATACAGATACATTACTCCGCCATTCTTGCGTTCTTGCATACACTACGAACCAAAGAATGGAATGGAAATAGGAAAGAGAATACGAGGATGTCACAAAAATAAAATAAAAGTACCCACCCATAGATAATTGTCGGGTTCGCACTACGGAGTAGTAGTAGAGAATCCACAGAACGTGATCTTCATAGAACTTAGTACGGATATGGAGTACTTAAACGAAATATGGCGTGAAGGATTAGGACCCCACGATCGACGGATCTGATGGATTGGCCGAGCTGTGGATAAGCTCTTTTCTTAGCACGGGTCCGGCCGGCCGTGCTGATTAATGGGTTGTACTTATACTCCGTACGGAGTTCGGAGCCCGATGTGATACTCTTTTGTTCTAGTGGGAATCACACAATGGCTGTGGTGGTCGGTGGTGCATATGTACGAATACCAAGTAGATGCTTGGTATCATATGTATAATCTATAATATACAATCTATGATCTATGATCTACGATCTCATCGGTCGAGTTCAACGGTTATTCCGGCTATCCTTCCTGGGTTGGGAGGTCAGATGAGGCCGGGACTGAGCCGAATATCGAAGGTCAGGAAAGACCATGTGCGTCTGGATTTGGAATGCATACCTCAAGGACAAAAGCAAGGGTTATTGTCTGGGGATGTGGATGTGGTTGAACAATAATGCAGAGAGGGTAATCTTAGATATGCAGAGATTATGTGTGATTCGTCATACCGAATAACTGGCTAGATAGGAAATGAGAAATGATTTTAATTCCAATTCAACAAGTCTTTATAGTTAGTAATATCATAATATCTAGATCTAAATCTGAATGGTGTGACTCTCACCGTATAGATTGCTCCATACGATGTATTGTAGATATTATACCCAAGAAACAAACTTCCCAGGTTGAAAGGGTGTAGGAAGAGAGAGTGTCGAAAGACAAAAAGGAACGAAAAGACAGGAACCCTGGTGGAAGATTTGGATAACGAGAGAACATCAAAAAGACAAGTAGACCTCCCACGCTGACTGAATAGAGGTATCTTAAATAAAGACGAAGACCGACCCACGCAAAAAAAAAGAACAATAGAACAAATTGACCTCCCAAGAAACGAAAAAGGGAAAAGGGGAAAAAAGAAAACGACGAATCCCAACATATATCCCAAAGAACAAAGAAAAATCACCGTCGCAACGCAACATCCCCCTCCTTCCTCATCCAAGAATACCAAACATTAGTATATTCCCTAACCCCAAACTTGGGCGCAGCCCCATGATCCCCAGCAAGCGCAGCGGAAGCCCCCTCCCTCAGGAACTCCCCATCCCGCATGCGCCTCTGCTCGCGCAGAGTGGGACACTTCTTCTCCTTAATGAAGCGATAAAACTTGCACTGGATACCCTGGAAGCCGCGTCTCTGACGGTCCGGGAACTGACGATTGAAAGCCTCACGGACCTCCTTCCACTCCTGACACAGATCGACACGGTGGTACCAGATGAAGTACATTTCCTCTTCCTCGTACTTTGGACGGGGAGGACGACGACGGTCGCCGTTTGTCGAGGACGAGCTGGAGACGCTTGAGTAGCGCTCGCGGGAATGGTAGGGGTCCGGCGAAGAAGGCGCGGACAGCGAGCTTTGGTTTGTGCTTGCGCTTGTGCGGTGTGCGTTTGCGCTGCTTGCGCTGGGACGGTAGTTGAAGAACATTTGGTGGGATTGAGATGGGTTTACGCTGTGGTGGCTTGCGTTTGTGCTGGTGCTCTGGTTTGTTGCTGTTGTTGTGTTTGAGAGTGCTCCTGGGCTGGTGTCGTGGTAGGAGCGGTTGTACCAGTAGTTTGGGCTTGGGGGGAAGCTTGGTGAGGCTTGGTAGTGGTAGCTGTGGCGGTGGGATGGTGGGATTGAGGCGTGTTGGGTTCGTGGAGAGACTTCTTCATCGCCTGGGTTCAGTAAGGCGTCGATTTTCATTTTGCTTTGTCGAGCTGATGGCAGTGTTGAATATGATTCTGTGTGTGTGGCCATTTTGGAGATCATGGGTTTTGTTTTGTTTTGCTTTTTCTTTTTCGGGTTGCCAGTACGTATGAAGTTTTGGCTGAAGATTGGAATTTATAGAGATCAAGCTTTCGATCCCTCCCGCAGAATGCTCAGGCCAGGTCTGATAATAGATGTGGGGATATAGAGGTTCTATATCAAAGAGCCAATGGACGATGTGAAGTACAGAAAGTGAGGAAGTATGATATGCCTTTGGGGTAACGGGCAAGGTTTATAGATCTCGGAACTCTAGAGAAAAGAAAAAGACACTGGAATACAACTCGGTCTTAAATGTGAGAGAAAAAGGATTCCGAAAATCAAAAAAAAAAAAAATTTACCACAAGTTCTCAGACTAACAGCGCTGTTGGGTGCACTGGACCGACTGCCTGGGTCTGGTTGTGTTCCTTTGGCCCCCCCTGTATAGTTGTGTACCGCGGATACACAATGCTCCTTGGGCTAACAGGGGTCCTTTTCTTTTTAGGAGGTTTGGTTCCACCCCCAGAGAGACTGCCATTCGAAATAATAAAATATATAATATATAATATATATATATATATATATATAAATATTAAAATAATAATAAAGGGAATTGAACGGACCGGTGAACCGGACTCTTGCTCCGTGTTCGGTGTTAGTGGAGAGACCTTATGGAGGTTGATTAATTATTATTTTCGCCACGAATTTAATTTCATATCTTTTGATGTGGCAATGGTTTCGGTCTGCCCCGATTCTCTACCGGTTTTTTTCTCTACCGGTTTTTTTTTTTTTGTTTTTTGTTTCTTGAGTCCTTCTTTTCTTTGTATAGGAAAAAGTCTCGCGGCAATTTTGCCCGTACCGTTGATTAGTTCCTCTAGCTTTATGACACAATCTGGACGATCTTCGAATTATTTTTTTTTTCTTTTTTTTTTTTTTTTTTTTTTTTTTCTGTATTGAATATATGCAAGTTACAGAAAACGGGGGCCACGCGGTAACCAAAATTACAATTTACCTTTAGCCTTTTGCAATCTTAGCGCCAAGGCGAAGTTTATGAATGACAAATCCCGGATTTGGTTTGCTGTAGAACCGATATCAAAAAGTGGTTCCCCCAGAACATTCGAGGGTCCATGGGTATGTAAATGAACGATTTTCCAGAGATAAATTCATTCTCACTGTACAGGATGCAGCCTTGCTATTGCATAAGTGGTTAGGTGATAGGCTCGATTGAGATTCAGCTTCGGGGACGCATATGAGTTAATATAAAAATTATAAATAAAAATAAACAGATGAAGAGGTGAAGAAAGGAAGGAAAGAAATCGTGTGTGCATTATCAGTTTTAGTGACAGTGTTTCATTTGTGCTGTCCAACGCTACTAAGTACCCGTTGTTCATGTGAGAAGTGGATAGACTAATTGATACAGTCAGGTGTTGACTGTTTTTTATTTTCTTTCTTTTTTTACTTCTATTTTCTTTTTTTTCGAGGTCATGAATAGTGTGGGATGGGGGGTGGGGGAAAGAGTGCAGAAATTAAAGAAAAAAAAGAAAAAAACCAACACAAACGCGCGGCGTCTATTGGTAGACGCAAAAGTCATCTGTTGCGACGTACGCCATGGCCCTGGGATGCCGGGACGAATGAGCGTGAAGAGCTAATGCAAGCTCAATTTGGCACTGCCAACACACATCTGTCTTTCCCAGGTTACCAGGCGCATTATGAGGTAAGAGGGATGAGATCCTTGACCGTAGCACATAGTTTTTTTTCTCCTTTATCCTCTTCAGGGCATTTTACGGCGCTTCCGAGAATGCCAATACAATAATACTTGTACTAACTCATCTCAAATCTTGACCGAGATATACCAAACCATGGAACCATGGTTCGTCTTTTTGTTCCAAACACCGGACGCGGGGGGAATTGGGGAAATCCAATAATGAGCTCCAGCGTCAACTCGGCAGCAGCCGATACAGAAAGCGGATTTCCCGCGCAGTCAACTTGCATTACCTCAAAACAGAATATCAACTCCGTGCCGATACATGTCCACTTACGGACCCGCCCCTGTTGACTACATATGATGTTACTCGCGTGATAATATTTTTCCTCTGCGCCATTTTTGCCCTCGATCTGCGCCTTGACCAGGTCGATCGTCAGTCATCTGCAGCCGCCAACGGTTTCCTTGGATTTTCTTCACGGTTTTTACCGTTTAGACTTATTCTATTTGAGAACAATAAAAAGTATATAATGTAGGGTATATGTAGGTATAGGTTGGTATTCCTAGGTATACCCAGGTTAAGTCAAGGTATCAAATATATAAATATTTTTCTATACTCGGAGACATTGGTCCACGCAATTTCCTCAAATTGGCCAGAAACGAAAAAGAAAAAAAAGAAAAAAGAAAGACAACACAAGAAAAAGGCAGAAGCGTTGTGATCGTATCTCTGCGGCGCAGTCAACTTGCGCAAGCGTGAAATCAATACTCAATTAGGGCGTCATCCACCCGTTCTGTATGGCCCGTTACTTCCGAGACCTCCCTTGGCAAGCCTCTCCTCACAGGCAATCCTTGTCCCTGAAGCCCCCGATTCCGTGCAGATCGGATCAACATGGCTCCCCCCGGGGCTAAAACCAGCCTT
>LACB01000527.1:0-18799 GCA_030142185.1 Penicillium thymicola
GATTTCAAATATTTGTGTGGTGGGAATAGCTTCAATCTTACCCGGGAGGCTTCCATTTGAGAGCTTCAGTTACAATACACTGTAAGAGCGGTGCCAAAAGGCGGTATATAATAAGGCATTTAGGCATCTTCAGGCAGCAATATTAGTAATACTTAGTTTCCGACCCCTCAATGCATCATAGTTCTTCGTGATTCTGGGGTGTTCTGAAGTACACACTTGCAACTCATTGCTCATTTCACTCTCTCAATCCCTATTACTAAGACACTTTCTATTGTCAAGATGGCTACCACCAAAGCTATCGTTGTGGTGCAGCTGAAGGTTGCCGCCGTCCGCGATGTGCTCATGCCCATGATACATGATGACTGGGTCCTCGTCAAAGTGAAAGCGGTTGGCATCAATCCCACCGACTGGAAGCACGTCAGTTACGGAGCTGCAGATATCGGGTGCAGAGTGGGATGCGATTACGCCGGCATTGTGGAGGAGGTTGGGAGTAAAGTCTCCAACTTTGTAAAGGGTGATCGTATCACGGGTTGGATTCATGGCTCGTAAGTATATCCGTATAGTCAATCAATTATTTGCCAAGTTGGACGACCTGAATCCTAACCCCCTGGGTAGGAATCGAGCCAACCATGAATCGGGAGCATTTGCCGAGTATGCCATTGCAAAGGCGTCCGTCCAGAGGAAAATCCCCGACAATTTGAGCTTTGAAGAAGCGGCAACCTTGGGGGTTGCCATCATGACCGTTGTAAGACAGAGCCAAGCCACCCGTCGAGTCAACTTAGTTTTAGATATGCTAATATCTGAACCAGGGACAAGGCATGTATAAGAACCTCCAACTGCCATTGCCTACGGCGCCTTGCAAAGAACCGTTTCCCCTTCTCATCTACGGCGGGAGCACTGCAACAGGCATGGCTGGCATCCAGTTTGCCAAGCTCTCCGGCCTGACCGTCATTACGACCTGCTCCCCTCGCAACTTTGACTTGGTGAAAGGCCTGGGAGCCGATGCCGTTTTCGACTATAAGTCGCCAACTTGTGCCGCAGACATCAAGCAGCTGACCAAGAACCGTCTGACGTATGCATGGGACTGCACGGGCGAGGGTGCGGCCATCTGCGCGCAGGCCATGTCGGACTGCGAGTCGGGCACCTACGGCACCATTATGCCTGCAGACTACGAGCTACTAAGCGCTACCAATCCCAAGGTTCACGGCCAGGAATTTATCCGCGGGTACGATACCATGGGCGAGAGTTATTACTGGCTTGGCCAGACGCCAGTCACGCCCAACCCAGAGGAGATGCAGTTTTACCAGTCGTTTTTGGCGTTGACTCAGTCCCTGTTGCAAAATGGGAGCATCAAGCCCCTTCCGGCGGCCGTGAACAAAAATGGCAGTGGACTGGAGGGCGCGCTGAAGGGTCTGGAAGAAATGAGAGAGGGCAACGTCAGCGGAGAGAAGTTGATTTATACCATTTAACAAAGTTACTTGGATAACTATAATGTAGACTAGTTTAAATGACAGTTTTTGGTTTGCATAACCACCCCTTCATTCTTGGTTATTGTAAGGAATATATTGCCCTAACCTTAATGTTGTAATGTAAGAGACGGGAACGCTCGATGGTAGTACACTCTAGTTGCACGGGTCGACCCAGCAATAGGAAACCCACACCACAACACACGCGTGAGCACACTTGCGAATAATAGAGCACCCGTAGAAGTAGGTCGGAGAGGTAAAAGAGTGTGTATTGTGTAACTATTGCAGTCATGGTATATAAATCACGTATCATATCACGTGAGAGGACAGAACGTAAACTAGCAAGATATAGGGGGAACGTCTGTCCCCACTACAATGTGTACATCTTGATGCTCGAATACTAGTTACCCGCCCTTGAAGGTCTGTTTATCTTAGGCATAGTTGGTGCTCAGGGAAACTTCCTCCTGCAAACTCAAATCGTTGCCAAATCTTTCGCAGCTCTTCTGCATCCTCGCATACGCATCACCCCCCAGAACCAGTCTAGAGATCTTGCCTGCCAGGGGACCGGCCATTCCAGTTCCAGTGACGACCTCGAATATGCGCTCGACTCCCTTCTGGGGATCGCCAGGCTGCTTTCCGTGGACAGTAAGGAACTTACGCATCACCATGCCCACGGGGTCATCATAGTGGGGAGCGACCGAGGCCGGGTCGGGACTTGCGTCAGCCAACTATAACGCTAGTTAACACTGATGGCTTATATTGGAATTGCAAACAAATTCAAAAACTCACGGCGCCGACAAAGTTGGTACGGAAATTGCCAGGCTCGACAATCAGAACGCGGATGTTATGAGGCGCAACCTCCTTAGCAAGTGCCTCGGATGCAGCCTCCAGTGCGGCCTTAGAAGCACTGTACAAAGAGCATGCCGGCAGGGGGTCCTGGGCGGCACCACTGGAGATGTTGACAATAGTACCAGAGTGCTGGGCGCGCATAGCGGGGAGGACAGCCTGTAGGGTGTATAGGGGGCCAAAGAAATTGGTTGTCATTTGGAGGGTTGCCTCTTTTTCACTATAACAAGTCAGAGAATGGTTAACTAACTATCTTGTTCATGCCCTGGTGTTGGCCGATACTTACGTAATATCCTCGCAGGCGGCCAGGATAGAGTAGCCAGCAACATTGATCAGATAGTCAATACGACCAAGGGAGTGTATCTTGCTTGCAATGCTGGCCTGTGACTCTGTCATGTCCAACTCAATCACCGAGCCCCCGGCCTGCTCGATCTGCTCAACCGCAGTGGTGGCCTTGGCCTTACTGCGGACAGAGCCGATCACACGGTGCCCGTGCCCCGCACGCAGAACGTGGAGGCACATTTCAAGACCAAAGCCATTGGAAGCACCGGTAATAAGCCACACGGGAGACGACATGTTGTGCAAAGTGTATTTTAGATGTGGGACGGAAGAATAATCTATTCAGGCGGGATGAGGAAGGAGGAAGGAGAGAAAGGAGAGGAAGGATTTGACTATTGTTGCTCGCAGGAAACAAAGAGGACTACTGCTAGGTGCCCGTGCGGCCGTGCCCTGCTTAGTGGCAATGTGGACCTTATTCCATAAGACCAGCTGTTTCAGCACGATCCAGGTACTACGTAGCCACTGTCATCTGGTGGATCTCGTATCCGGGAGGGAAGGGGGGGGCGCCTAAAAGTGGAGTGAGGTTATTCTTTTTGGGCTTTCTTTTGGGTTTTTTTTGTTCTTCGTACCTTTTCTTTTTCTTTTTCTTTTTCGTATTTGTATTTTGTATTTTGTATTTTGTATTTTGTATTTTATATTTTGTATTTTATATTTTGCATTTTGTATTTTGTATTTTGTATTTTGGGTTTTGATTTTATAACTTGATTTTTAAGAACTATAATTATCAATATAAATTGAATAACGTAACTCAATATACGCTGGTAATATGACCAAACCAAATACCAACAGGATAATGCTTATAATTAAAAGTCCACCAAATTACAGACCTCGGGAAATTTGGCGACATACATCGGTGAATGCTGTTGTTGGAGCTTCCCTTCCTGATTGCCTGATTAGAACTCCGTTTGTTGTTGTGTAGATAGATCTCGCGCGCGCTCTCTCTCTCACTCACACACACACACGAAATCCATCTCCCTCAGTTGCTTCCGTCTTAACACCTCGAACTTCTATTGACCTCAGGATCCCCAATCACTCCATATGGACCTCGACACGGATGTCTTGATTATAGGGGCGGGATTGTCGGGCCTCGGGCTCGCTGTCCAGCTAGTACGCCAATACGGGCATAGGGACTTTGAGATTATTGAAAGGATCGATCATATTGGGGGCACTTGGCTAGCGAATTCGTATCCTGGTTGTGGTGTGGATGTAAGATACAGAAATCCCTCCCTATCTCTCAATTATCTTGCATGGCTTTTTTTTTTTGTTCTCTCTTCTAATCAACTGGCTGGCAGGTGGCTGCCCATTATTACTCCTATTCATTCTGCTTGAACCCGAACTGGTCCCGGAAATTTCCGTTGCAGCCCGAGATACTCGACTACCTCAAGGGTGTGGCCGCCAAGTACGATATCGAAAATCATGCCAGATTCAACTCCATCGTCAACTCGGCCCACTGGGACGAGTCCTCGCGCACGTGGTTGGTAACCGTCACGGATTTGAAGGCATCCAGGACGTATACTCGCCGGTGCAAAATTCTTGTTTCCGCCGTCGGCATCCTCTCCATGCCGAATGGGTGTGATATTGATGGAGCATCATCGTTCAAGGGACCGATGTTCCATACGGCTCAGTGGGACCACTCATTCGACTGGAAGGACAAGGACATGGTGGTAATTGGTTAGTTTTCTTTTCTTTCTTTCTTTCTTTTTGCATATAAGTAATATGGTTATATGTATCTAACGCCCAAAAGGGAACGGATGCAGTGCAACTCAGGTCGTCCCGGCTCTCAGCGACAAAGACGACGGGGCCGCCAGAAAGGTCACCCAGTTCGCTCGTCAGGCGCAGTGGATCTTCGAACGTCCCAACCCACCGTATTCGAGCCGGTTCCGGTGGACTATGAAGTGTGTTCCGCTGGCCATGCGTGCCTACCGAGCCATACAGAATTACTACGCCGAGCTCGACTTTTACAGTTTTCCCACCGAGAGCGGCGCCGGCATCCGCAAGATGTACGCGGACACACAAGGCGCGTATATCAGACAAGCATCTCCCGCCAAGTACCATGACTTCCTCATTCCCAAGACCGAGGTCGGCTGCAAGCGTCGCGTCATGGACTCGGACTATCTGCAGTCTCTGCATCGAGACAACGTCGAGCTGATGTATGAAGATCCCATCCGCGAGATTGTCGAGCACGGGGTGCTCACCAAGTCGGGGAGGTTCGTGCCTGCAGACGCTATTGTCCTGGCCAATGGCTTTCAGGTTCAGAAACCCTTACTCTCCCTCAACCTGTTTGGAAAAGGGGGCGTTAGTGTTGCCGAGCACGTAAGTAGACGGACCCTTAGCCCTTGCGCTACTACTGACAAGTCGGGTAATGCAAATATAGTGGGATACATTCAGTGAAGGATCGGCTTCGTCCTATTTCGGCACCTGTCTTTCCGGGTTTCCTAATTTCTTCATCATGATGGGGCCCAACACGGCCAGCGGTCATGGCTGCGTGACGTACACTACCGAGTGTCAGATCAACTTTACTCTGCGTGCTATAAAGCCCGTCTTGAATGCCCTGAGAGCCCAGAGGTCTCGGCTACCCGTGATAGGGTGGAAGGCTGACACGGTACAGGTGAAGCCGGATGCCGAACAAGCCGACATTGACGCCATTCAAGAAATGGCCAAAGGCTTGGTCTGGTCATCAGGATGCACCTCATGGGTTTTTGATGCGGAGTCAAAAAGAAACACCACCATGTACCCCGACTTCCAGTACAAGTACTGGCTGAGGAGTATCTTCATTCCGTGGAAGGACTTTGACTTTTCAGCGCCAGTGTCCGGCTCTTCTCGTTCATTGGGAATCGGAAGTTTTTTGGCCGTGTCAGTGGCCATTGCTGCTGTGGCATCATTTTGTATCGGATAGGTGATTTAGTTAAGTTGCAGGGTATAATTACTCAGTGACGGGTTGCGCCCTGTTATATAAATTGGAATTTCAGGTAAATTATCCACTACTAGATACTAGACATGAAGGCTTGTGTAACACTTGATATCAAACCATAACTTCTACCTTGTCTATGGTGCGCTCCTCAAAAAATAAAAGCCATTGAAGCGCGGCTCTTACGTGGCGATTCAAAAAGGCACTCTAGGCGATGGGGAAGACGGAGTTTCTAGGGGTAGCAAATATGTAATGCAGGGATGATACTCCAAAAGTTTAGTTGATAAACTAGGATCAGGGTCAACTAGTTGAAGACTGTACAGTAACTATTACGCTGTTTATTCCCTAGTTCAATGGCCCAGTGTGTTGTCCAAAAAGCATAATATCCATGCACCCCCATCTCCTATGCAGAGGCAGAGCCAAGGATATCAGACGCAATTTTCTCCGCCAATGCATCTGTGTATACGTCAGTTCAGAAAACGAAATTCATAAGGCTGCTATAAAACTTACAGACGGTGCCCATCGGGTGTCCCGGCGGCAGAATCGGAAAAGCAGAAGCATCGACAACCCTAAGGCCTGAAACACCGTATACCCTGGCATTAGAATCCACAACTGCCATTGGGTCATCCGGTCGCCCCATCGAACAGGTGCATGAGGCATGGAAGATGGTCAGGAAAGTCTCCTTGATGATCTGTTCGAGCTCGGCGTCGGTGGAGGAGACGCTGGGACCAGGGAAGGCCTCTTGACCGTCGAGCAGGAACGGTCGGACGGCGGCAGTGTGGAAGAACTCGCGCGCGCGCTTGTACCCGGCCACTGCCACCTCAACGTCGATCCGGTTGGAGAAGTACCGCGGGTCGATGATGGGCCGCACGGAATTGTCGGCCGACGCGAGGGTGACGGTGCCGCGCGACTGCGGCATGCCTAGCGCCACGCCCATGGTCACGTAGTTGAAGCCGTCATGAGGGTCGCTGCCGCCAGATATATTCTGGTAACCGAGATAGCCGGCGATGGCCAGGTACTCGACCTCGGGCCAGTCGGCTGGATACTGGTCCAGGGTGCGGCGCGCCTCCGCGGACAGCGTGCTGTTGCGCACGGGCGCCGGAAACTTCTCCCAGCCCAGCACGTCATTGGACGGGTTGGTCAGCATGCCCGACGTATGCTCCTCGAACAGACGATTGGATTCGGCGGCAAAGGTGGCATTGCCCAGCGACGACGTCGTCTCGCCTTGGACCCGGTACGACGGGCCAAAGTATACATGGTCCTGCATGTTCTGGCCCACGCCGGGCCGGTCCGCAACCACGGTGATGCCGTGCTTCTCCAGATGCGCAGCCGGCCCCACACCCGACACCATTAGCAGCTGCGGCGATGCAAATGCACCCGCTGACACTATGACCTCTTTGGTGGCCGTGAGTACGTACTGGGCGCCTTGGGTGTCAACCACGACTCCGGTAGCTTTCTTTGTGTTCTTGCTTTTGTTGTCCGGGCTGAATATGATTTCCTTGGCCATGGACAGCGAATACACGGCAAAGTTAGGGTATTCCAACGCCCTGCGCATAAAGGACGTCTCGGATGAGTCTCGGGTCATGGTCGTAGCGTTGATGGTTGAAATGACGTATGACTGGCCGAGGAGAGAGCCGCTCAGGAAGCCGTCGATGGGCTGGATTCCCATGGCGCGGAGGCCTTTGGTGGCCCACGACGCAAACGAAAATGCATAGTTGGGGTAGGATATCGAAAGCGGGCCCTGGCAGTCGCCCATGACCGAGGCGTCGTACAGCGGGCTAGAGTTGGTGAAGCGCAGCTCCTCGTTGGGCGGCGTGAAACAGACGCTGCGCTCAAAGTAGGGTAGCATACGGTCGAACGTGTAGCTCTCATCGCCCACCAGATCGGCCCATCTCTGATACGACGCGTTGGTACCGCGCTGGTAAATCATATAGTTTCTCGCCGACGAGCCGCCCAGGCATTTGCCACGCGCATAGTGCATTTCAACATTGAGTGCGTGCTGGAATCCAGGTTAGATCAAGCTAAACATGTACGGGCGTGTTCACGCTCGTGCATACCTTTTGCGGACTAGTCACATATCCCCAGTCGATTAGAGGTTGCCAGTCTTCCGGGTCTTTGGAGATGTAGTTATCGTCTAGCCCTGGCACCTGGTTCTTATTTCCGTTGCCGATCTCGTAGAACGTGCCGGCCTCGACCACGGCGACGCTACCGCTTTGTCCTTCCGCTAGACGCGCAGCTATAGTCAACCCGGCGTTGCCACCGCCCACGACAATGTAGTCAAACGTCGCATTCTTTCCGGGGATCCCAAATGAAGACCCTAGAGGGCGAATTGCCCCCGCTAGCGTGGCGAACCCAGCTAGAAAGGCACCCGCAGCCGTGAAACGATAAGGCATTCTAACAAGACACTGTTGGAGTGGATTCTCTCTATTACTCAAATTGTCCTACTTAATCGCTATTGCTGGCTTCTTTTATAGTTAGCCAACAGCTACGCCCAAATTGCGCCTGGGTTGGGGCTGGGGCAGCCATAATCACTAGGCCGAGCAGTTTAGATTGGCACCTCGTATGGTCTTAGGCGTACCTTTGAGCTGACAGCCTATTCACTGCGGCCCCATTTTCTGTCAAAAATTGCACCGGCGTGTTCGAAGGGGCATAACGGCCAATGTCCCAATGGACTTTTTGGCCTAGTTGGTGCCTGAAAATGTGTTATTGGTGCCTTATTCTAAACAGGCAGAAATAAAAATACCTGAATTACAATAACAAAAGTCTTGTTAAGCAAAGTACCCAAAGTGCCGCAGTCCAATAAAATGAAGCTATTCCCATCATACAAAATATTATACACCCCCCGGACCTAGCGATAAATACGTTTTCTTCTCTGCCCTACTCTTTACCTTTACCACTACCTAGTTATATCACCGCTTCATGCTTACCTTAAGGTGAACCTCCATCCTCCGTCCTCCGTCTAGTCTTGACACTATTGCCGAGTCTCACACCGTTACTATTGTAGCCGCTTGCCGCTTATTATACGAAGCTGAAGCCGTAACTATTTTCATCCGCATTTGCTTAGGCGAAGATAGTAAAACTCTCGATACCACGTGCTAGGTACTGTTGTACTAAATAGCTTCGGGGCGATGACGATGATGGAAATGATGCAAGTGACGAAAATTATGATGGGAATAGCTTCATTTACAATACATTGTATAGAGCGGTCAAAAAGGCGGTCTAGAACCAGGCATAATTAAGGCATCAAGTAGGCCAAAAAGTCCATTGGGACATTGGCCGTTATGCCCCTTCAACCAAAAGGGGGGATGGCATCCTGCTTGCTAGTTGGCTGCCCCCTGGAGATTGGTTTCTCAAAATATATAAATATATTATACTCTGTAATATCATTGATAACAATAAAATCATAGACTCGTATTTCGAAATATTACAAAGAATTATATCTTTTTTTGATCATTGCTTATTTCGTACTTCTTGTGGTTAGTTCCGAAATATTCATACTCATACCTGTACGGTATACGGTATGCCTGCCTGCATATAGAACAGGGCGACGGCCCCAAAATGTTTCCGGGCCCTCTTGTCTGAATAGCCCCTGAGCCAATCACATTAATTCAATCATAAAGCCTGAAACATATTTCGTTTCTTTACGCTTAGTACAAGGTGGACCGTATTTAATACGCAGGCCTCAGTGTATGACATACATCGCTTGTTTCAGTCTTACTGTATTCACTTGTTATTGAGAGTGGACACCTTTGATTATTGTGATTGTCGTGGAGTGTGGAGAAAAGGATTTATTTAGTAAAGCAACCAATTTAGCTGCATATGCATGCAGTGAGACTCGAAACCTTGGAACAATTGCACAGGCCCGTGCTTGCATACGAGGCCTGAAGTATTGTGTCTTGGCACGACTTAAAAAAGGACATCGTCAGCATCAATTGCTCAGCAGTCATCAGAGATTTACTATTTCCTTGGATTAACACAAACTTCGTTACTTGTCACCCCATTACCCAGTTATATACTCATCAAATTAGTATGACAGTCACAAAGCGTCAAGTAAGGAGCAAGCCTTTCCGCCTATTGTATCAAGGCTAACATCTCCCGTCCGTGCGAACAGTCCCTGGTCCTTGACACGGCCCGTCAAGCTCTCAAGCAAGCTGAAAGGCTTGTCAGCTATCTTGAGAATAACGGCCTGGAGGAGCCAAACTTCACTTCAAACTCTCCTCCTCATCCCGAGAACAGCGAGTACGATGAGATCCGCATCAGCCTCACTCAGGCGGCCGAGGACCTAACGTTGCTTGCCAATGGTCCTCTGCAATGGATTCGCACTTTCTGCTGCTGTGCCCATGATCTGGCCGCTTGGCAGGTTGCCTTGCGCTTCCACTACTTTACCATTGTGCCGCTGGACAGACCCATGTCCGTCAAGGACATGGCTGCCCAGGCGAAAATGGATGAAGACCGTCTGCGTCGGGTCATGAAATTCCTCACCACCCAACGCTGCTTCCAGGAAGTGGCTGACGACCAGTTTGAGCACACTGCCCTGTCCGCTTATATTGCGAGAAACAAGGACATTGAGCAATGTTTTGCTTTCGAGTAAGTGTCTCCCGATTCATACAATGTCTTGTGAAAAAGAAAAAAAAAAAGAAGAAGAAAAAAAAAAGCTAATCACAACTGGTAGGGCCGATGAAATGTTCGAGGCAGCTTCACTAACAGCCGCGTCCATTGAAAAATCACCCTATACCTCCAACGCTGAAGATAGCGCTTTCAACCTCCGATTTGGCACTTCCCCCTACAAGTGGTATGCGGAAAATCCAAAGCGCGGTGCCCGATTTGCCTCTGCCATGGCAGGTTATGTTCAAAGTTTGTCATTTATCCTGTCGAACCCTTACCTTGCAAGAGACTGATTTGTTCGATTGATATTTAGTGAACAGAGATACCACAGAGCTGCGCAACCGATTCCCCTGGGCCAATCTGGCAAACAAGAAAGTGGTCGACGTGGGCGGAGGCAGTGGGCATATTTCCATTTTCCTTGCGACTGTACGAACAACCACACACACACAAACATTAGCCTGCTTCTGACGCTAATCTCTGTACCGATATAGGAATTTCCCGAACTGAACTTTGTCGTGCAAGACGTCAATACTGTCATGCTTGAGGAGGGCCCCAGAAGAGCGGATTTCCCTCGTGTCCAGGACCGCGTCTCGTTTATGCAGTACAGCTTCTACGAGCCACAGCCCGTCACTGATGCCGGGCTTTTCTTCCTCCGCCAAGTCATCCACAACTACCCGGATGACGTCTGTGTCAAGATCTTCAAGTCCTTCGTTCCGGCTATGGAGAAATGTGGCGCGGGCACCAGCTTGCTCATTAACGACATGCTTCTGCCCCCGCCCAATGTAGAGCCTAAAGTCGACGAGCATCACCTGCGACAGATTGACATCCACATGTTGGACGGATATGCCGCAAAGCAGCGAACACTTGATAATTTCGTCCAGCTGCTGAAGGAAGCTGATTCGCGGTTTGAGGTAAGTATTCCTATTCGGTCTGAGGCTTCGATTTTAGGCTAATGTTGTGTCATTTTCCAAATAGGTTGTCAAGGTCCATGGCAAGGGCATTATGGGATTGCTCGAAGTACAGCTTGGCGCGTAAAAGTGCCAATATAGGGTCATATCTGGATGAGGGCTGCCAGAGGAACAAGTCTCAGGGACAAGTCTCATAAAAATCAAATTTAGAAATACGAACCTCGAGCATAAGTTATAATGATTGTTCCGAGAAACGACACTATCTGCTCTCATGGAAAATTATAGTCCTCATAATTTAGCATAGGCCGACGCCGGGTGAGTACATAGTATATTCGCTATTGGTTAGCATCACTATAGTGTCCACGGATGCTTTCGAGAGTCACTGGTTGGATGTGGCGGAGAGGCCGACGATAACAATAACGGTGGGGTGGCATTGTATTTGCTGATAAGCGGCCGGTGTGAATGTACCTCTCGGGAGCGACTGCATGGCGTGGTAGCCAACATTGGCCAGGACGACCTTAGCGTCGAATAGAGTGAAAAAGGGGGCAGCGCATTGGCCTGAGAGCCAACGCGGAGGGTAGACAACTTAGGCCGCTCATCCCTACGCCTGCTCAGGTCGTGCTTAGTAGGAAAACCAGGGGGTTTAGATGGAGTAGATCAGGGCAGGGGAGGGTCAGGTGATGCTTAGTGAGCAGAGCATGTTGATTATATAATGGTCAGTACTCAAGTACGTGCTCAGTTTTACTCAGTGATTAAAAAGCGGCGAGAGGTGAGGACTAAAGCGGAAAAGGCCAGGCATTATTCGGTATATATGTACCTGTATGTACCGGATTTTAGGCCGCGGATACGAATTTCCCGATCGGGATGCCGCCGCTTTATGAGGGCGCTCAGGGTCCTGCTCACTGAGTATTTCACAGTACAGGGTGATTGCTCAGTGAGCGCTCAGGGTATGCTTAGTAATGTCCAAATATTGCTCAGTGAGCGCTCCGGGTATGCTCAGTCAGCACTCAGGTCTTGCTCACTGAGTGCTCAGACTGCGCTCCGGGTATGCTCAGTCAGCACTCAGGTCTTGCTCACTGAGTTAGCGCACATCCTCATCTTGCCGCCCGAAAATAAAGGCCGAATCTGTCACGGGACAAGTGGATCACTTTTTCACCCATCTATTCCGTGATGCTAGCGCCAGCAACTAAAAACCTCTTAAACAATCCATCCTTTTTGTCGATTGCCCCTGCATCAGGAAGTGTATTTTCCAAGATGGCCGCCAGAAGACGATGACGCACTAAATAGATGGCTAGGATGTTTTCCTCAGGGTATCTAATATCCAGTCGAGCTATAAATACAGCGATACTCCCCCAAGAATAGTCTATTATAAAAACCCACAATTCACTGTCTCTTTCTCGTTCACTTTATACTCCGTCCCAGCGTATACAGCGTCCCTTCCCAACCCCAGATCATGAGCATAAAAGGCCAGACTTGCGATTTAGCAAAGGAACGGCGCCGCGCGAGACGCAAAGAAACTGGATTCCAACCTGAAGCCCACCGAGAGGATGATGCTACACGTGGTAAGCATAAACGCACCGATGAGTCCAATGCCATTCACCTGCAGTACGTCGAGCTCTGGATCGAGTAAGTAGCCTCGCAACGCTTTTCACCAATTTCCTTCTTTGTTGACTTTTTAGGTTTTTCATTGAAAGTGGAAGAGCATCTGATGGTTATGAGCTAGAAAAGGGAAGCCCGGTGCCCGAAATTACTCTAATCAAAGAATTTATTCGGTGGTATGTGCATTCCACCAAAGGGCGCCTCGACCCAGATGGAAGGCCCACAGTAGTCACTACTATGGCATGCGCCGAGAGATTTTTCGGTGGCTTTGAGACAGCTACAGGAAATATGATCGCTGAAGCGGATCGTTCGGAGATTTACGGGGTTAGTATAGTCCGTTTTGCGAAGGCTCTAGGTGTTCAGGCTGACCCTATCACAGTGGATCAAAGGAACTCTGACCAAACAAAAAGTCATCGTGAAAATGGAAAAAGAAAAGTTTAATTTCACCAAGACGGACTACAATAACACCGTATCTTCAATATGGACGGTCGATGATCCCGTATTCATCCATGGAACAATGAAAGTTTTTCTTTTGTTCGCCCTACAGCTTTATCTTTTCACCGGTGCAAGAGTTGGAGCGTTCATCCCTAGAAATAGACATCAGCACCAAAGGGGTCTTCGCTATAAGGTACATCAACCCTATGCACATGTTTTATCAGGCTACTGACACCTATCAGCATATAGACCTCGTCTTGTTTCGTTCTAATTCTTCTGACGAGCCATGGAAAATTGGGTGGCGAGTCAATGAACAGTGGCTCAAAAAAAATAGAGACCCGGAGTACACTGTGTAAGTCAATACTTTCGTTCCCAAAGTGTGCCACTTTATCCTTTTCTTTCGCAAACGCTGACTCGCCCCACAGCTTTGGTATAGGCATCCGTGATCATAGCAGGCCTCAATTCGCATCGGGGCTGCTTCTTGCCAGCATTGGCATCAACCAAGGCACGCTTCACGGAATCAACACCCTTGAAGATTTGGCCCAAATGCGGTTGCTCGAAGGGGAGGATGAAATCCCCCTACGCTGGAGGCATGACGCGTTAGAGAAGCCTGTATTCCGGAACGTGACTGCGCAGGGGGTACAGGATTTGCCGTTGACGACAGAAAGATTCTGTTACTTTCTTCGCCAAAACTTCAGGAAAGCGTATTATTCCAAAGTTCCGAAAATTCATGATATCCGTCGAGCGCTTGGGAAGAAAGTCGATGGTAAGGCCTACTGATTGCCTACAATTCCTGGGATAAAAACTCACATTTGATAGGTCGATACGGCTCAGCATTAGTCTCACAACTATACGGCCATAAAGACGGAAAAACCTATGAAACGAGCTATGTGGCCCACTGTTCGTCCATTGATACTGTGGCTTGTGTCCTTGATGAGGAGAAAGACGATCGCCATATCGAATACTTTCAAGGTTATAAGCAATTCTGTGAACCTGGTTTGCCTGGTCAGCTGCCCGCTGGGATTGAAGAGTCTATATTGGAAAGTGATGAGCTTGCTGAAATAAGAAGCCGCATTAGTTTGGCAGATGCAACTGGCAACAAAGACCTCCAAAAGTACGAGAGACTACAATACAGGAAAACCCATACTCTCCTCCGCCTTTCAGCTCTTACAAATTACCGGACCCAATGGGTTCGTGACAGGCGAGATTGGAGGGTTTTGTCAGGAGGGCAAAAATCACCCGACGAGCCAGAAAGGAATGCTTGCACGCGTGCCCTTGCGCTCATTATGCCCGAAATTGGTCGCCTAGCAGCAGTCATGTCGTCTACAGAGCCGATGTCATTTGATGAGAGACTCCTCTTCATGAAGGACTTGCAGAAGCAGTGTTCGCGGGACTACGACGTAATATACTTACCAAATGAATCACCTGTCAATGGAAAATGCCCTGTTGCAAGCTGCCAGGAAGATGTTCACTCGTGAGTAAAGAATATCATGTGGGATGATTAATGCTGACTTGCCCAGACTGGCGAAATCCAGCCGAAGTAGACATATCCATGAATGCATCCGCGGCTATGAAGCTTCTCAACTTGGAGTTAGCAAGTTGGACATGAAATTCTGCTACGAATGTATGCAGTGGTTTCATACAAAGCATAAATGGCGAGAACACTGCGAGCATCACCTGCTATCTTGGGACAGACTTCATTGCGAAGTCATCATCTATCGCTATACTATCATACGGCCAGGTTATTGTCCATGCTGCCTCTGTGATGAGTCTCTTAAGGCAGAGGAAAGGCTCCGGTATTGGTGTCATAGCAAGAAACTTCGGGACCATATCAAGGATACTCATCTGCAGAGGATGAAATGGCCAACCAAAGATCCATTGTGCGGCTGTCCGCGGTCTTTCGACAACGCTCATGAATTCTGTCGCCATTTGTATGACGTGCATGGCCTTACAAAAGGTATCTGGCAATCAAAAAGAGCGGACAACGAGGACGACGAGGGTACAAAAGTGCTCGACGTGCGGGGGAAAAAGAGAAATCTTCAATCGGAGCAGCAGCAATGCAATGACGAGAGAAATGAAAACTGCGCCAAAAAAGTCAGAACTGACAATCATGGTCTGGCACATGTTTTCAAAGTTAAATCGAAATCCAGTCCAACAGAGTCAGAAAAAAGACGGCCGAAAGAAATCCGATTTTGTCATTACCAGCCTCCACGTCCTGACCCTCAGCAATATCCCTCAGAAAACGCTTGTATCACTAAATCGACACACCTCTCGTTTGTCGAAGATCAGCCAAGCCGATTTGAGTCATTTGACAGAAGTGATAAAACCAGCGCGAGCAGCAGGAGAAATTCAATTGCATCTTGCTTCTCAGATGCAGATTCACAACTCAGCTCGCATCCAACGACACCCGGTCTTGATGTCATTGACCCTAGAATTCTCGTTCCCATTGGCTTCAACATAGAGGGTGATTGCCCAGATTACAACCATGAGCCTATTCAGTTGAATGCCCTTTCTTTGGATGAGATCGAGACAAAGAATGAGTTCAATGACACGATAGATCCAAAACCTCCTGTTCCGAGCCCTGCCAATCCATCTCGTGATAATTGTACCAATGAAGTGAATGACAACATGAGTCGGGCTTTGAAAACATATTTTCTTATGCCCTCCAGCAACACTGTCGCGGTAGATGATAAGTGCGAGGAACACCGTCATACGCAGGCAGAACCCGACGGTTACCCCCCTTGTGATGATCAAGCTGATGTCAGCAACGTTCGCAGGCTGCTCACGAGAGCAAAGACAAGATCACAGCCGCTTCTGAGTCACCCCGATGATCTGGGTACTCGCAAGCCTCGCCGGAAGCTTACCACAAAAGAAAAACGAAAGCTGCTTGAGCTCAAGGGCCAGAACCTGACCCTGAGGCAGATTGGGCCTCTCTTTGCAGACATAGATACGACCTTCCTGCGACAAAGCTGGGAGGATATGGAGCTTCCTCAGCGATGCACCAGATCACGGGCTAATCGAGCGGCCCGCCGTGACTACGCTTGCTAAGACATTATTCTTTGGTCAAGCACAATGCTTGGCGTCAACTATAATCTGCTTGTATATAATTTAAGTTAATTTACATTTCGAGAATAATAGAGGCCTTATAAGCTCTTTACCAAACCAAACCACTGCCTGTAATGCCACAATGTCACCACTCAAGATTCTAATGACAGGCACTCGTTGCTGCAGCGAAACAAGATATGAAGGTACTATCTTTATAATCCTCTCTTGAGGTGGTTTTTTGGGAAATAATTTAGTCGAAAATACAGCTGTCTTTTGTGTTGACTTGAGGTTGGTCAGATCTGCACTGCGTGGGGATGGCGAGTTGTGAACCGCAACATGTTCTGACGAAAACCGAATACAGCCGGCTTGTCACGAGGTAAAAACCAGTTACATTACTATTACATAGCTCGCACCGCCACACTTGGACTGGTAATCCCGGCAGGTATTGACCGTATGTAATGTAACGTAAACGCGATGTTTCTGTTTGTATGATACGACATCGTCACGGGCGTGATTTAATATTATCGGTACCCCGGAACCACATGTAAATCGAGATGTGGTCTTTTGTTTCCCCTTTCATATCAATAGCTGCATTATCCTAGTGAGGATTTTCCCTCCACAGGCCCGCAGTTACTATGATGGAATCAGAAGAGCTTCTAGAGAAAACTTCTCATCGAGATCCGACAAAAGTATATCGGTCAGTACTAGCTTCTCTCGAAAATCCTTTTGAGTCGCTTTTTTCGTTCATAGGGGCCCAATGCTGCGTGTCTAAGATGTTTTCTAGGAGCAAACGAGGGTCCCAGTGTATTTTGGTCTATTTGGGAGCTCCTGCATGCGCCTTGTTCCTGAGCCATATCATATGGTTGATCCACTTCGCACGCATTTATGTTCTTAGAAACTCATTCGATTGCTTCCGGGAGTATTATATCAATATAATTGTTCTAGGGAATCTCCACACAACGTGTGAGGCTCTCACATATACGTAGAGGTGGATAGTGTCTTGAGATGAACAATCAATATTAAGAACAACTATAGTTGGCTCTAAATACAAGACGTAGCGCGAGGAAGCAAACGAAAGTTAGCTTTCTCGCGTTCAGGGGAAACCCATATACACCACGTGGGTCCCGCACAGATCATATCTCCATCCGTTCCGTATGCTTCATGTATATCCCTGACACAACGCATTTATGTTCCTAGGAGCTATCCCCGTTATTGAAATGGTATAGAAAAATGGTTTGGCGTTCGGTATTGGCATTTTGGGGTACGAGTTGAATATATTTGTCTTATTAGATGATATGGCCCTACTTCGCGCGATCTTCAGTTTATTTGGACAGATGAGTGCAACTGAATGCAATATTCCGACCACTAATGTCTAAAAAAAAGTGAGTAAAACAGCGCCAACCAACGAAAAAAAAAAACAAAACTGACTCTCTGTCTTTTGCAAGCCATACTGTGGAAATGCCACCCCATCCTAACTTGCGATGTATCTTGTAACGATCATTTTCAAAATTATCTCCAAGGTTGACGGGATGGTATCCTCCAGGTTGATAATTTAACAATGACTCCTGTGTATAAAGAAGGTTGTTTAGCAGTAAAGAGATAAATCCATTTTATGTAGAACGCAAAGCAGGACAAGAGCAGGGAGGCGTTTGTGGGAGAGGCGAAAGTTGCAATTTGAGAAGTCGCGATGCATTCGGGGTAAATTTGCTTGCCAAGTTGGATGAACTAGCCATACTTAGTGGCCATGTCTTGGCGCCCTTGGTGATTGGATATGGCATACCGCTTTGGGCCCTCATAGCCGCCCGCATAAAATGCCTGCATCACTGAATATTGAGTGTTTTTGAAACTGGTTCTTGTCGCCCAATGAATTCTGGTTCTTATCTTAAAAATAGATCTTCATGTGTCCTTAATAATTGATTTAAACGCTTAGTTACCGATATGCATTTTTGCGCGTTGTACTGACACCATTTTTGTTTGATCAAGTGCTCGCCCAAGTGTAATCGGCACTATTTGGCCGGCTCCGTTGACCAACACTAAACATATAAAATTGCGGGTACATCACCAGAGCTAAAAGCAATCTATTATTAACCAATATACCCATTGACCACCGCATAAACAACAACACCGTGTTCAGCATTGCCTAGCTTTTGCTCACAATGTCTGTTCATGTCATTTATGTACATATGATCCAGACTGTGATCAAAACTTTCCTCGCCTTTATCATAACCAATTACAACAATGGTTCAACAGGAATCGCCGATTTATGATCCATGACGGAAGTGAAGTTGTTTTTGATCAGGCTCATGTTCTGTAGGTGATAGTCAGATATACTGTAACCCTTTTTATCACATCCTCCTTAATCACCGTAAAATAGTTATAACGACTGACTAAAAGGCCTCCTACTTGGGGTGGACAGGATGGCACAGAATTACAACGTGTATGGCATTTTCAGGTGAAATACGAGGTCTATTCTTGGAAATTGAGATCAACGACTATACCAAATACAAATTAGTTTGTCCCGAGCTAGAAACGTCCAATTCCAACGTGTGATCGATGTTTGCTTAAAGGAAAACGTATCACAAAGATGCGTGTAACGTGCTGCTCTTCTGAATCTCTTGCATAATCACTCTTTTGGTGTCTTCACCTGC